>CM062819.1:448445173-448672673 GCA_031772625.1 Pinus tabuliformis
CTTTCCCTGGTTTATCGCCCAAACCTTTGTCACCTGTGAAACCCTTTGTCCCACCCGGAAGGAGTAAAAAAGTTAAACCTCTACGCTTGAAATCAAATATTGAGTAATAAGATGGATAACAGAACTAGAATCAAACCATTTAAACATTACCTGGAATTGAACTACATGTAGAAACCCTCCTTACAACAGAACAGGGAACCAGGAACCAGATTGCACCTGCCAAATGAAGCCATAGTCATGTAGGAAGCATTATTATGTTAAGGGTAAGTCAAATGGGAAAAAAATAACCTCCTATAATAAAGGAAGGACCTGTAGTTACCAGAGTAAAGGGAAAATGCCTCTACAGAGCACATTGTGCCTTCTTCTGGGAGGAAGGAATGAGAAGGCAACGACGGCTTCAGAAGCATAAAACCTAAGGTTCCCATCCACTGTTCGATTTGACTCAATAGGTGGGAACCGTTGATGAGGATCCATTCCCAAGGTAGATAACGAAGCAGTACCATAGACAAAGACTCCAGAAGGGTGATAACTCCACACCTAGGCCGATCCAATAGCCTTAGAGTTAATGTGGCATAAGCGAAGAACTGGTGGTGAATTAACGCACAAATCAATGACATGATAGAATTATTTATCTCGGTTTAATCATAGTCAAGTTTACAAAATAGTTAAGTCATGGTTCGATGGTAATCAGACTATTAACCTGGCTTGAATCCAACCAAGGTATATTCACATTAAAAACTTAGTCATGACAAGTCTATGGTATGAGTTTTGTAAAAAAAAATAGACCTGACTTATTTATTATTCCGATGAAATGTAAAAGAAAAAATATCATTGGTAAGAAATTACATATCTAACATAATTATGTGTACATTATCGTTAAATGATCTCTCCCTTTATCAAGTAATTTTTGTAAGAACCTTTTTTTTACATATCTTGACATGTAGATGTGTGACAATTAAATTTATATGTGAGAATCACATTCTGAGTCCAAAACTTAGGGATATATTTTCACCTAAAGAGATTTTATTTCTCTTAACTCTGGATATTAGGATGGATCTATGTCGGTTCTTAATAATTATGTGGATAGGTGTCTCTATCCTAGAATAGTCCTTATAGAATTTTAATTTAGTAATTAGTGATAATTTTGTGGATGGTAGAGATTTAATATCCATGAAATATGTCAAAATATTCATAGTAGTATTTGTTGTTCAAGGGACATGATTTCTCTCCAAGTTATTTATGCTTTTTAAATAATTTATCTCAAATTAATTAATTAAATAAATGTCATATCAACATTTGTCATGTTGGGCATGTTGTATTGACTAGCATAAATCCACTATGGATCTACCAAGCTCCCAAAGGACTCAATATTTAAAGATGCAAACTTATTTTTGAGTGCAAAACTTGAGGAATGGTTTGCAAATGGAGAGATTTGATTCATCTCATCACTTGATAGATCCTTAGGTAAGATGGATTTATGATGAAATGTTTAACTTAATGAAACATTTTCAATATATTTATTAGACTTTCATGACATTTTTGAAATAGGAATAGGTAACACCAATTGCTTTGATAGAATGCACTGAAAAATAACAATAAATAACATGCACTGGGAGCTGAAAAAGGTATTTTTTTTTAGAATTTTAGGGGTCCACAAATGGATAGGTAGTAGAAGTTTAATTAGATATGTGTTTCAATTAGAAGGAATAGACCTCAATTATGAAGGTAAGGAAGAGCACATTCTAGTCGAAGGGTTTTGGGTGTGTGTTATATTCTTTCCATGACTAGCCCCACGCGTTGAATATTGCACCAGGCATAGTGGGGCGGTCACACTGCCCCCCTATTGGGGGATTTGTAAGGGGGCAGTAGCCCCCCCTACACGGGGTTTTGAGGAACGCCCCAAGAATAAAAAATTATGTGAACCCAAGCATGAGGGGTGGACCTACCCATGGTTTTGTGTATGGGTTTTGCACATGGTTTTAGGCATGATGGTTTTCTTCTCAAGGGAACTATGGTAATGTTCTAATCCAGGGTTAATGGATTGGTGTTTATTTATAATTCGACATGTATATATATGTATTGTAACATTGGAAATAATATAATGAGAAAATAAATTTGGTAGTCCCAATTTTGGGATCCATAGGAAAAGTTATGCGTATATTTGTTTCAATATTTTCACCATTGTATATTTTTTTGTTTTAATAACTTATTTGCAGGTAATTTATGTATGGTTTTAAAACATACATTTGGTATCACAATTCTTTCCACTTTAAGGGGATGACTTTGTTGCTTATGGATTTTTCTCGGGCCTATGGTAGACCTTGTTCAATGGGGGATCTACGGGATCGATTCTTGCAATGAAAGAAGACGACAAACAGTGGAAAGATAGGGATCAAGAAATTTAATGGTAAGGTTTTTGAGATGTGGGAAGCTCAAGATGGATGGTATGTTGTTAGACCAATATCAATGGATTGTTGTAGATCCAAGAATGACACTAACATGAATGTGAATAAAATACTACACAAAGCTAGATCAGAAGGTAAACAGAAAAATACGATTGTGTCTCTTAGATGCAATATTGTTGAATGTATGAGGGGAAGCTACAGTGGAGGATTTTTGGGTCAAGTTAGGGACTTCGTACCAATCTACGTCTTTGGTGAACAAAATGTTCTTATGGAAAAAGTTTTAAAACATGAGGATGAAGTATGGAGACTCGATGACAGGGCATTTGAATGTCTTTTATACTATGGTAAGTCAATGGTTATTTGTTTATATAAAAATATCCGACAAAGATAATTCCATCAGTTTGTTATGTTCCCTACAAAATTCATGGGATAGTGTGGGTGTTGCAATAGGTAGAAATACAAATACCTTGAAGTTTGATGAAATAGTCTCATGCTTATTATCAGAGGAGATGAAACGAAAAAATAAGGAGAGCTGGAATAGAGATGCCTTGTTTGTATGAGGATGGTCTGAGAACAAAATCAAGAATATGTCCTTGAGTGCGAGATCTAAATCTAGAGAGAGATCAAAATATCTAGAAAAATATATAAAGGTGTGCTTGAAATGCAGAAAGCAAGGGCACTACAAAAGGGATCATAGATATAAATATCCTAAGAATGGAAAGGGATCTCTCCTTCTGCAAAGGAAAAATTCACCTCAAATGAAGGTGGAGATCTATACTTGTATTCTTCTTCAAGTACACGTAGATCATGAGGCATGGTCGATTGACTCAGGTGCATCCTTTCACTTCCCTCCCCATAGGGAGTGGTTCTGTGAGTATGAGAAATATGATGGTGGTGATGTATTCTCAGGGGATGATAGGAAGGCCATAATCATCATGCGTGGAAAAGTCAATCTAAATTTGCAAGGTGGAAGGATTACAACACTTCTTCATGTTCTACATTTTCCTGCATTGGCCAAAAATATTATTTCTATAAGCAAGATGGATGATGCATATGTAAAAATAATTTCTGAGAAAGATACTTGCAAGATAGTTTGGGGATCATTGGTATTGTTGCAGGGAGTTTAGATTGGAACTTTGTACAAGATTATGTAAGAATTGTTATTGACGAGTGCAACGGTTTTGTGGTTCCCAAAAGTGGAGTAGAAAACCTAGTGGTGTTTGGAGAAAAAAACATGCAATGGAATCAAAGACTTGGACACATAAAATAAAAGTCCCTTCGAATAATGCATGGTAATGGTATGGTAGAAGGTATGTGTAATTTCTCTACATATTTTTATTTTTGTGAACAATGTGTATATGGGAAGTAGAATCGGGTGAGTTCCCGCTTTGGTGCTAAGAGTGCAAAAGGGATATTAGAGCTTGTGCATAGTGATGTGTTTGGACCTATTATTGTTACATGAATGGGTAAGTCTGTATACTATGTCTCATTTATAGATGTCTTATTAAGGAATACATGGACATATTTCCTCGATAAAATTATCGGTGGCATCATTGATCTATTCAATGTTGAATCACATGGCCCTGTTGTTGGGTCTCACGACACAGTTGATAAGATTTCCATTTCCCCTCATGAATTTCTCATGTAGTATAATTGCAATCAATTCTCGTCCCATGTAGACAGTACAAAAGCTCGACAACACAAATCAAGAGATGGATTGTGATATTTCCAATGAGACTTTAGGCAAAAAATCATCCATGCAAGCAATTTGAACAAAGGGAAAGTGGAAAGTACATAGTGCAGTAATCTAACTCTTGGGACTAAATTCATTAGCTACTCTGATGGCATAGAGAACCGTGAAATAATAGCATTTCAAACTGGTTGCTTTTTTCAAGTTTCTATTACAGTCTGCCAACATCTTGTGAATGTGCTTTTGACTATCATTTCATTCATAGCAGGCCTCCATATCTGAGAGGTCGCCTCTGTAGGCTGAGTCCACTGGAGTAATCCCCAACTTGTGAATGTAGTCCTCCTCGCTTTGTATGCTCGAGCACAGAGGGGGCTTGATAAAAAGTGCAACATTATATCATTCAAACATATTGGAACCAAGTTTGGTAGGAGAGCAAGAAAATGGACATGCTTCTGATAAAACCCGAGACATGATACTACAGAGTCAATATTGGGAAGATGAAACAAGGGAAGTATGAAGTACTGTGTTTTAAGCCCTCAGAGTAATGCGTTTTAAACACATAGCCATTATCGATTAGTGTACGTGTTGATAACAACTAAAATTTAGGGAAATGAAGGAAGAGCGAAAATTTAACAAAATTCCCAAATGGCCCTATGCCTGCATTAACATATCAAAAGAAAACATATGTAAAAGAGTTTATGTTGTTAAAACAGAATAGCTGAAAAGGGAATCATTAATTACAGAGCATATAACCTATAATGAGTAAAATTTCATAACCCGATCTTCGTATTCCTTATGGAGACTATAGAAATCTAGTTCCATGTCACCTTATCCATTGAACATATCCATCCCATTTTTTAGAAATTTTACAAGGGGCAGAGGAGTTGAGTTTATGCCTCAAAAAATTAGTTGTAAAAGTGAAATCTCCAATTGTGGCAAGAAAATTGCAACTGGACAAAAACTTAAATAACACAAAAATTTAACTGGCAGAGAACAAAGTAAAAACAAAATGGTTGTCGTAAAGCTAGTCATGAAATTTTAAAACCAAGTCGCAACAAAACATAATTTAGATTATATTTCAAAACATAGGAAAATACATTCGCATGATAAATTGGAGGCTGCAGCTCCAGGTAAAAGACAAAATCTTACTGTGATTTATGCTTCACCAGGTGTTGCAGACTAATGCTCTATAAAACCCTATAACAAATTGTTTTCACGCACCCACCAATATTTTCTCCACAATTTTCTCTTCTCTACCTCTCAGAATTACACCCTCTCTCTCACTCTACAATGAAAATGATGTTTACATTCATATTTATCAAAACATGCAACTTTTACTCATTAATACATGCCTTATGAAAACATTAAAACATAGTATGGGTGATTTTACATAATAAATGATTTTCTGAACTTGGAGGTGTTGTGAAGTGTAGATAACAGTCGTGGAGTGAACTTTTTCCCGTACACGTTTGCTAACCATTCATTAAGTTCTTTAACTATCTAATGTGTTGTGGAATCGCCAGCTTGTACTTCTACTCAAAACTTCAGTCCTTCCACCTACAAACAAAATCACAAGCTACATTTGAGGTGTACCACATGTACAATTATTGTCATTTTAATTAAAAGCAGTAGTTGATATTAATATTTACAACATTCCTCCCGAATGCGGGTGTTTGACAGATCATATGGTATGATGGAGGTGCATTGAATGGGCAGGTGTCAGCCCAAGTGCGCCACGAGTTACAGCTCTGGGCGGGTGAGCTGGTCTCGCACAAGTATATTAATGGTCACATTAACTTCCTCCTACAGTCTCCTAGTTATCTGCGCTATGGCGTTCAATAAGATCATCATTCCTGTAGCTTCGTCACATACCACTATTGCCTTATGGGTTGCTGCTCTTAGTGTATCCCTGAGCCACTCTGTTAGTGAGCTTCTGCCTGTCATTCCCTCGCTCGGCTCATGAGCACTCTCCATTCGCTTGGCTCTGGTTCCAGGTACTTACGAACTTGACGGGGTTCCGTTTCCACTTCTCTGTGGGTACTGGGTTCTTTGTCATTCCCCTCTAGGTATCCACTCCTTGGACAAGCCTCTGCACATTATCATGCCGCAAGAAAGGCCCAAAATGGGGAGCAGGCAAGGCGGTTCCCACGATCACGCCACCTTTCGGCGGTCCACCCCCATCTCGGACCCTTCCTCAAAGGCATTAGAATCTGGTCATAGCAATCCTCCAGCCACCAGAAGTGGCAGGGTTAGGGGTCGAGGGCGAGTCAGGAATGATCAATGTGAGAATAATGCTCATCCCGTGTTCTTTAGCTAACTCATCCTCCATAGTTTCAGTTATAATTGAAAAATGTGAAGATGCCCGGGGTTCAGGAGCGGCCCATCCTGGGGTTCTTGCAGACCAGAGGATGGCAAATCCGATTGATAATCAACGCCAAGTCATGGGAGGTATTTCTGTGGTGAATTCTGAAGCCACTGCAAGTCCAAGCACGCCAACAAGAGGAGAGCCTACAGGCTCAGAGGTTCATCAATCTGACTGAGGACTCACTTTAGTTCGGGTGCAGGGTCGTTGAGGAGCCATATACCTCCGAGGACGATTGATCCAGCCCATGCCTCCACTCTTTGCAGTGTCTAATGTAGGAGCTCGCCTCCTTTTTTGAGTCTCAATGTTAATGCATGTTTCAGGTCTCTGTTATTCCATATTTCGTTCATGTTTAGCGACGGATAGCTGTGGATCAATTTTGAGTGTAATGCGAAGTCAAAAATACTGTTGTAGGTCTTCTGTGTAATAAGGTCAAGCATATTTTTGTAAAATGCCAACTTCATGGCAAGACTTTTCAAGGTAGCTACCTTGTTGTAACTTTTTTGTATAAATAATAATAGTAGACTGATTGAGAAAAAAAAATATTTACAACATTCTCTCTTAACCACAATCGTTTCGATTGAAAATTACCAATAGTCTCTGAGATAAAAATAAAAAATAAAAAAAAATAAATAAAATTAAATAAAAAAAATAAAAAATAAAAATAAAAAAATAACTTCATGTGCCAATGGCTTTGTGAAAATATTAGCAAATTGTTCCTCTGACCTGTAGTGTTACAACACAATTTCACTATTTCACTATTTCACTATTTTTGCTAAGAATAGTGGTTGTTCCCTCTTGATCGTGGCATAGATGCAAACTGCTTGACACATTGTTGTTGATGTGACAACATATTCAACTTCTGTTGTTGACAATGACATTGTCGACTGCTTCTTCAAGGCCCATGAAATGGCTCCAGAACCCAATTGAAAAACATATCATGTTGTGCTCTTTCTGTCATCGACAAATCCTACCCAATCACTGTCAGCGTAACCAACCAGCCTAAACTCATTTGTTGCGGTGTACAAAATACGATACTCCTTTGTCCCATTGACATACCTTAGAATTATTTTGGATGCTTGACAATGCATCTCCTTGGGTGTTTCCATGAACCTCGACACCAAACTAACTGCATACATTATATCTGGCCTAGTGGCAGTAAAATACATCAAGTTGCCTATCATAATTTTGTATAATGTCGAATTGACATTGTTGTTGAATCTTCTTTGCTCAAATTCAACCCCATGACAGCTGGATTTGGTGTGAGCTTGTTGTTCTACATATTAAACCTCTCCAAAATGTTTGCTACATACTTTGCTTGGGAAATAAAAATACAATTTTCTGTTTACTTCACTTCTATTCCAAAAAAATAGCTTAACAACCCCAAGTCAGTCATTTGAAATTCACTTTTCATGACTTTTTGGAAATCAGTGATGAGGAAATCATCACTGCATATAAAAATCGAATCATCTACATATAAAACAAAAATAAGAATCTTACCATCACTCTCTTTGATGTAGAGAGTAGGCGCACTGTCACATTTGTTGAAGCCATTGTCCATCAGGTAAGCCTCAATCCTATTATACCATGCACGTGGTGCTTGCTTCAACCCATAAAGAACTTTCTTCAAGCTATACACATTCTATTATCTGCCTTCTACCTCAAAACCAGGTGGTTGTGCAACTACACTTCCTCTTTCGACACTCCATTCAAGAATGCTGATTTTACATCCATTTCATACACTTTCCATTTATGTTGCACAATGATTGCCACAATTGTACACATTGTCTCCATCCTCATGACTGGCACAAATATCTCTACATAATATCTTCCATGCTGCTACTTGTATCCTTTGATAATTAGCCTCGCTTTATGCCTTTCAATCTTACCCTCAATGTTTCTCTTGGTCTTATAGACCCACTTCACTCCAATGACTTTCATTTCCTTGCTGAAGGTTCACTAACTCCCATGTGTCATTATTTTCTATGGCTTCTATTTCTTCCTCCATTTTCGCAACCCATTTTTCTTCTTAGATGACATCCTCAAAATGGATTGGGTCATCTACATGAAAAAACAATGCAAATAACAAATTAAGACCAGCGTTGCTATCAACTTCATCTTGCTCGTAAATTTCATTTAAATTTCTGAATTTTGGTTTTCGCATGCTTGCAGAAGATGGGCTTGACATGTCACCTGGTGTTGCGCTTTGCAGCATGCTTGGAGAATCGCTTTCTTAACTGTACGATGTTTTCCTATTATTTGTTGACAGTTTTTACTTGTTTCCTTCTTTGTTGTGCGTGAATAGGAGTAGAGGGAATCAGTGTTCAGGAATTATTTTTTGCTCTCAATTCTTCTTTGTCCTCATGTGGTATACATGGTTTCACATTAACTGTATTCTCCAAACTTCCATCCCATGCTTCCTCTTCTATGAATTGCATGTACATGTTGATTAGGACCTTCTTGGTTGATGGATTGTAGAGTTTGTATGCCTTGGATTCTAGAGCTTGTATCTCTTTTCTCTCCCAAAAGATTATTGCGAGGACTAAACCACTAAATTCATCAGAAATGTGATTCACAACATTTTCAAAGTATTGAATGATACCAAGAGAGGGTGGCACACATATGTTTTTATAAGAATACCTCCCAAACTCTTACAAGCTCCATAGATATTTACTATCAAAATAGTTTGTGGAAGTAATCTCTAGATTATACCAAAGTCATCTTTAGATGCATATGTTATTTTAAATACATGCATATTATTAGGGATTATCTAATGGATACTAAGGAAATTTTCTAAAGAAAAATCCTCTCGGATAGATCTAGTTGATTAGAGAAAAACATCCCAAAGAAGAAAAAATTTGGGTCCACATAAATGAAATCCTGGTCATATCCCTAGATCTAAATTGGCTTTGAGACTCTCTCCTCTCCAAAGAAGCCTCTAGAGAAGGTCAACATCCAATCAAGCATCCAATTAAATAGAAGATAAATCTAAAAATTTTACAGAGGTCATGTCAAAATATCTTCAAGATCATAAGAAAAAAATATTACCATAGGAGATGATTAGCTACCATTTAGAAGAAGCTAAAGAAGAAGCTCTACTGGAAGATATTGATTTCGATGACCCACAACTGATTGCCCTTCCATAAGAATGCCATGGAAAAAATTAGTGAAACATGCCAACTCACGAATATAGGATTCTATATAAGGCCTATCTTTGAATCAAGAAACCCACAACTGATTTCCCTTCCATAAGCATGCCATCGAAAAAATTAGTGAGACATGCCAATTCACGAATTTGGGATTCTATATAAGGCATGTCTTTGAATCAAGAAATTGGGCTTAAGTACTTCATAGTCTAATCTTTGGGTTTAGGTGATAGATTTCAAGGTTGCCTCGAGCCACAAAGCTAAAGAATGAAGCCATAAGGGAAATAAGGCACAGATCAAAGAAGATGGTGAACAATTAGTCTATATTGGGGATTGTCACGCAAATGTCATAAGAATTTCCCTCTTTGAAATATTAAATACTCACCAAGTTTTTAATGTTTTTGTGATTATCATAGTAGTCTTATAATTTTATTTTCTTAGTAAGAAACTTGTTAATTTCAAGTATCTCGTGGATATTAGTCTTCTTTTAGACATTCTATCTATCTATAACTTTTTTTATTAATGAAAAGATCCTTTTACACAAAACAAATAGTTTTTAATATATATTCTTACTTTTATATATATATAGATATATAAATAATTTAAAACTATTAATTAACGTTTAATAAGTTCTATTTTTAATATTTTTAATTATCACATTCCATTAAATAATTTCTTATTTATTTTTTATTGTTATAATACAAGATTTCATTAAAGATTTTCTTATATTTTACTTTAGATATTTGAATTAATAATCTCATTAATTATTTAACAAGGTTTCTCTAATTTTTTTTCTAAATCCATTTTGTTGTCTTTAATATAGATTGTATGTTTTTGTTTTCATAGGCTGAGAATTTATCATGATGTTTCTATTTTATTCATTTTTTTTGTTATTTAATCATGATCATGATGGGTTAATCATGATCATGATAATATGTATGTCAATCTCATATGTGCCCTTTTTTTAATGTGAGATTAACTTCAAACTAGACAATAATTTACACCTTATCAGAATTTTTTTTCCTCCTTTTTTTTGTGTATATAATGGTATTGATCAATTTTTTTAATATCAAAATGAATATATTAATGCATACATATATTACTATTATTATTATTAATTGTTGATATTTTCTAAATAATTTTTTTTTTCAATTTTTTACATTTAGTCTTAGTTAATTTTATTTTCCATGTTTAATTCTAATACATTTTCTTCATTATGAAATCACATTGTCAAAAGTGAACTTAACTTTGATGCAATGGAAATCTAAATAAATTGAGATAATCTCATACTGGTAATAAATAAGAAAAACATCAATTTTTCACAATATAACTAAACCGAGTCAAGTTTACATCATAATTAATATATTCACATGGCCATAATAATATACAAATATTAGGTCATAATTAATATAGTCACATGGCTATAATAATATACAAAGCCCTGAGATACAAAATTAGCATCAAATTCAAACAAGCAAAAAGGCCAAAATAAAAAATTCCAAACACCTTTGAGACATCTATCCCATCTCCATGAATGATTCCAAATAAGCTAAATGCCTAATATTTTAACATCAATAATATTTATGAGAACCTTTAGCCTCTTTTATCATCTTCTTTTTTGACTTCTTGGGTGAGAACATTGAGTTATCGTTGGAAACAACACCTTTATGGGCTATATTATTTTTTCCTAAAAAAAAATTCTTAATTCATTCACATCAAATATTAAGCATAATACAATAAGCCAAATTAGGTTACCATCTTTTCATCCTCTTCATTGAATATCTTATTATTCTCAAATAACTAACAAAGAAAAAAACTATATAATGCTTAATATTTTCTATTGCTCACTACTATCTGAATAATGAAGGGAATTATCTTAATCTACTTGTTATCTTTGACACCATTTTTTTCCATTTCAAACACAAAAAGAAACCCAATCAAACAAAAATATATAATAAAAAATAAAATAAACACTAAAATCTCCCAGCAATCCAACAAACCATGAATCCCCAAATTACCAATTAAATTTTCGTAAGCACATTAATATATAGTCAATCACTTAAACAAAAAACCAACAAATGGGATTGCTTAGGAGTTGATTGAAATCTTCCCACCCTTCCTACTGCTTGCAAATGTCAGGCCTTGCAGCAGTTAAGTATAGGAGAGCTCCAATTATTGGCCTATAAAGAGTTTCATCTACCGAGGGGACTCATCATCTTTGCTCAATTTGTAGTCTGTGGTCATCGGTGTGCTCATAGGTGCATAGCCTTCCATTCCATATCTTCTAAGCATGTCTTTAAGATATTTTGCTTGAGATATGAACATGCATGCTAGGGTTTGAGATACTTTTCATCCAAGGAAGTGATATAACTCACCAGTCATCGACATTTTGAACTCTTTTGACATATTTTGAGCAAAGTCATGGCTTATATTATCATTATTGCTAGTAAAAATCAGATCATCAACATAGTCAAGAGTGACTAGTATCTTATCCTCTTCCATATTCATGTATAGATGAGTTCTTGCCACCTGCTTTTTGAATCGTTATTGTTGTAGATAGTGATGGAATATTGCATACCAAGCTCTAGGAGCTTGTTTCAACCCATATAATTCCTTTTTCAACTTACATACAAAGTCTTTTCCTTCTGCTAGATCAAACCCTTCTGGTTTCTCCATGTGGACTTCTTCTTTGAGTTCCCCATTTGGAAATGCTTATTTTACATCCATTTGATTGACTTTGAATCCTTTTGAGCAAGAAAATGCAAAGAACATCCTTATAAATTCTGTATGAGCTACCGGTTCAAAGGTTTATTCAAAGTTGATTCCTTCACTTTGTGAATAACCTTTATAAACATGCCTTGCCTTATTTCTGATGATTTGTCCATATTCATTCATTTTTTTTTTGAACACCCACTTGGTTCCAATTATATTTTTATCCTTTGGATGAGGTACCAGCTCCCATGTCTCATTGTTCTCAAATCGAGTGAAAGTTTCTGGTTCTATCATAGATAGGAGAGCAACATCAATTTTCCTTGGTGTACTTGTCATCCTTCTTCAGATTTGTATTCCCTCATCTACATTGCCAATAGTATACTATTCCAAGTGATGTCTTTGTAGGAATTTCACTTTTGAAGGAGTTTGAGATGGTTCTTTTTCCTTTCGTTTTTCTTGATCTTTTTCCTATTTTTCAGATTCTTCTTCCTTTTCTTCAATGAGGGGGTCAACTTCATGATCTTCAATTTTCTTTCCTGGAGTGTCTTCATCAATATTCACATCAATTCATTCTACTATTTTCTGTAGTCGATTATTGTAGCATTTATAAGCTTTTCTCCTAGTATAATATCTAAGGAATATTCCTTCGTCAAACCGAGAATCAAATTTTCTTGCTGAGTCATCATTGATCTTTATAAAGAATTTGCTTCCAAAAATCCTAAAGTATTTTACTAAATCAAGTCTTCCTTTCCATAATTCATAAGGATTCTTCTCATTTTTTGGTCTTAGTTGAGTTCAATTCAAGCTATAAACTGTTGTCTTAGCTACTTCTCTCCAAAATTTTGGCTGCAGGTCACCTACTAGTAACATTGTTCTTTCCATTTCTTGAAAAGTTTGGTTTCTTCTTTCAACTACCCCATTTTTATTAGGTGTTATAGAAGCAATGGGTTCTCTTTCGATTCCATGTACTTTATAGAATTCATCAGATTCTTTTGATGTGAATTCTTCCCCTTTATCTATTCTAAGACATTTAATCTTAGAATCCTTTTCATTTTCTACAAAATATTTAAGATTCTTAAAACTTTCAAATGCTTCAAATTTATTTTTTATGAAATATACCCACATACTTCTAATATATTCATCAACAAATAAAGAGAAGTACCTTTCCCCTTGGAGCATTGGAGTTCTAGTTGGCTAACATAAATCTGCATGAATGATCTCCAAATGTTTTTTGATGTTGAGAACTCCTTGGTCTTGTGGTTGGTTCTAGTTTTCTTACAATGTTGACATGGGCCAAACATAGCTTGATCTGGTTTGAACATCTTTGGAATGTCCCTTACTGTAATAATTTTGTTAATATTAATCAAGTTATTGAAACTTATATGCCCCAATCACTTATTCCATAACCAACTTTCATCTGTTTGACTCAAGTAACATTTATCTTCATGGATTTTTCTTAAGATGTAAACGTTATCTGGTGTTCTTACTCCTTTAGCCACAAGTTCTCCTAAGGATGAGTTTCTTATTTCACAATATTTGGTGCTAAAGACAACATTATGTCCTTGGTCACAAATTTGGCTAACACTCAAGAGATTGTGTTTAAGTCCTTCTACCAACAAATCATTTTGATCATTTCCTTTTCCATTAACAAGGGAAACGATCCCTTTTCCAATGATTTTAGCATATCCACTTCCATCCTTATTGTTCGATGAGACAAACTTATTTTTGTCATCTATAATATGTCTTGAGCATCCACTATCTACAAACCAATGGTTTTCGTCACTATGAGCACATATAGTTAGGCTAAATTTATCTGTATTGAGATTCTCCCTTCTAGCTTCTCTTCTTTTGAGTGGCCAATTTTTTTCATTATGTCCATAATCATTACATAATGAGAAAATTCGATCAAAACTGGTCAAATGATCAAAAGAGTTATAGGTATTGATTTGTCCTTTATTTTTGAGACCACATGATTTAGTTGTTTGATCCTTCAATGTTGGTGTTTCATTCTTACGAGCCATGCAATGTTTAACTTGATGACCAAATTTTCTACAATAATAACAATACTAAAAAAAAAGAGTTTGGTACCTATTGTAATAGACATGACTTGAATCAACATTCTTCCTTGGAGTTACTCTTTCTTAATTCTTTGGATTTGAGATGGGTCTTGGATGAGATGACTGTTCTTCTTTTGGATTGTTAGAATGTATGTCGGCATAACTTTTGAATTATTCTTAGTACTTGATGATTCTCCTTTAAAACCAATCAGGGATTTGTCATATTGAGGTTTTTGAGAATTAAGGATATTTTCAAGTGTTTGATAGATTTACCAACTCCTTTTGACTTGCTCCAATTCCTTCCTTAGAGATACTATTTCATCTTCACTATTTTTACAGATTTCGTCCTTTTCTTTTAACTTATTTTTCAAGAGGTCTTCCCTTCTTTTTGCTTCTACCTTTTCTACCGTGAGAGAAATGGTCTTACTTCATAATTTCTCATTTTCTTCAATGCTAATTACTAAAAACTCATCTACATTTCCTTCTAAATCATCATCATTTGTGAATGTTGTGGACAATACTTCATGGCTTCCAGCATAGTCATTTTCTTCATTTGATTCACCATTACCTCCTTTGTGATGAGAGAAATTTTTGGTTGATTTCCTTTTGATGATTACAAATTCATCTCCATCAGACTCATCTTTCTTAGAGAATAAATTCTTCTTATTAAACCCTTTATTTTTGTTTACCATCCTTTTAGAATCTTCTGCATCATCAATATCATGTTTACGAGGACATTTTGTAGCATAATGACTTATTCTTCCATAATTGAAACAAATAAGAGGGTACTTACCCTTTAGCTTGGATCTTTTCTTGAGTCTTCATACAAATTGTGCTAATTCGGTTTCATCATCGAAGTCATCACTGTTGGTAGTCCATCCTTTTCTTCCTCTTGTTGATTTTGACCCTTTTATGTTCTTGTTTGGAATTTGATATTCCTTTCCTCATTTCACAGGCAGTGAGAATTCCATGAAGTTCAACCATATTGAGAGTGTCTGGATCCTTCATTTTTTCTATAACACTCACTTTGGAGACAAATCTGTCAAGAATAGATCTTAGAATTTTTTGAACAAATATACTTTCTTCAACTTTTTTTCCTAACCCTTTAAGGGAGTTGACAACTTCAACCACAAGGAGAAGGTATGATGCAATATCGTCTTCA
Source organism: Pinus tabuliformis (assembly GCA_031772625.1). Lineage (NCBI taxonomy): Eukaryota > Viridiplantae > Streptophyta > Pinopsida > Pinales > Pinaceae > Pinus > Pinus tabuliformis. The sequence continues at coordinate 448,460,708 of CM062819.1, forward strand.
TCATTCATTTTAAGACTTTTGAATTGTCTTCTATGAGTTTGAAGCTTTGCTTCTTTAACTTTAGAATCCCCATCATATAAGGCAATCAGCTTGTCCCATGCTTCTTTTGACAAGTCACAATTCATGAATTTTGTAAATTCAAAGTGAGTGATTCTACTAGTGATGGAATTTAAATCTTTGGCATTTGCAATGTAAGATTTCCATTCATCTTCATTAGTTGGAAGAGTGGAAGGGGCAGTGTACCCATTCAAAACAAAATTCCAAACTTCAGGTCCAAGGGACATTAATTATTAGGACATTCTTTTCTTCCAAAAACCAAAATTTGTGCCATCAAACAAAGGAATCCTTCCTCATAGTTCTTTATTTTTCATTGTGACTAAGAATCCTTGTTTCGGCTATTAGGCTAACTATGAAGAATCCGGCTCTGATACCAATTTTTCGAAATACTGAGAGGTGGGTGAATCGCTATTTGTTTTCAATTGTTATTTTACCAGTTAGATTATTTACAATTTAAATGAAAACAATGTATAATAATTATATTATTAATTCTCCAAAAGGAAATTGTATACAATATAAATATGTTCCCAACATCCAAATTGGTTTTGATGAGGCTCCAACCTCTAGGGCTTCGACCATATCTATCCAAGGCACCAACCTTAAGTTTAGGAGCACCAACTCCAAGGACACCAATCCTATGAATGCTTTGTATTAGAGAATATGTAATGAGGATCTTCACCTATCACTTCACTTCATTGGTTTTTCATGTCTGTCACTGTTGCCAACTCAACCACCTTGCATCATCCTTATAAGTTGTCCAGTCATATAGATGCCATGTCTTCAACCCGTGTCCCACAGGAAAAATCAATATTTATTGATCCACACAAGTCTCTTTTGGATAAGCCCTACATCTTAGTTTCACCACTCTTCTAAAAAAATTCTGCCCATATTCCACAAACTAAATTGATCCGTGAACTGTTCACAATTTTCTACAAAAGAAATGACTGTGCAATTGCTAAGGAACAATGGAGAAGACACCTAATCACTGCCCAAATCAAGCCAAATGAGCATTGTCCATGGTAACATTGTTTGTAGTCAAGGTAGAGGTTAATCCACAGTTAGACAAGGACTATCATCACACTAGCCCACAATGATGTTGTTGTAGTAGCCTCCAAACAACAATCTATGCTGCTACTAGCCCGCAATAGGTGTCCACACTACTGCAGAAGGAGAAGTATTATAATCTATAACCCAAACATAGACCTTAGTCTAGTCCCTAATATACAGTCATATTAGTCTGTAATCCTGAGCCAATAGTCTACAGTTCTGAGCCATAACCCTTAGAAAAAATCCGCAATTTGGAGTTAGAAGAGCCTGCAAATCTAAGTTGTATGGTTCACGAGATGTGAACTTGTTGTGTCTTCCCTTGATTGTTGAATCCCAACTCGACTACCCTCCAAAAGTGTCGAGTTCCTTCTGTCTGTATATATATATATATATATATATATATATAGATATATATATATATATATATATATATACATACCCTTTTTGTGCATGAAAAATGAAGGGAAGTGTCTCCTAGCTAAGCCGACATGAGTTTGACAAGGTAAGGTCAGCTCACTCGCAGATTCTTGACTTAAAGTTGTAAAATCTCGTTCTCTCTCATTATTCGGAATTTTTGGACACATAATAGCTCATTTGAAAGATAATATTGTGCTCTTCAAGATGGTATGGGTTTCATGATGAGATTATTCTTCTAAGATGGAGAAACCTATTATTTAAAGTCACTGATCATTTATTACTGCAGAAATGGAGGTAGAGCAGAATACCTTTGAGTGTTGCGCCTCTTCATAGATTGATTTCTTCATTGATTGTCTTCTTAATCATGTCCTTTCATTCTTCAATATAGGGTCACTATCATCATGTATTTGATTTCCTTCTTTATCATGTGCTTGTCTTCTTCAATATAGAGTCACCATCATCATTTCCTTGCTTTACTATATTGACATCAATGACAACTAGGTTAACACTCATTCGGGGAAATTATTGAGATTTTTTTGTAACCATTTGGAACAACCTTATTTAACCTCGAGGCATTCTACATTTATATATAGACATTTCGGTAATTGTAATATCAAATTTTTTTGATAATTTTTATAATAATAATAGTAATTATTATTTAATTTTAATTTTAAATGGATTAGGTATGTGATATTTTTATTTGTGTTCCAAAAGATATATTTTTATATAATAAAATGTATAAAAATGGGCTTTCTTTATTTATTCTATATTTCAATATATAATTTTAGATGGTGAATTCCTCTTTGAAATGAAATCATAAATACTTCGTCTTATTCAAAAAAAATATATAACACATGGGATCGACCACACAAAGAGATTATTCGATACAGACATGATTGTTTCTGAAAGAAATTTTACCAACATTCATTATAAATATAGAAAATTCAGATTTTCAAACTTCAAAGAGTGGCCAGATTTAAATCTTCATTTTAATATCGAAAGAAAAAAAATGTGCATTGGCTGATTGAAGATTATTATTAATATTTTAATGAGAGTTAAAGCTTTGAAATGTTGAGTTTAAAATATTCATGTCTCTTTTTCGTTTGATTTTGTACGAAGAATATTCACAAATATATATATTTTTTTAAATATGAAATTGGTATATAATATTTACGAATCACTTTGATTTAAAAAAAAAAAAATAGTAAAAAATTAATTACTTTCATATTTAATATTATATATATAACTAAAGGATTAAAAAAATATGGTTATTTTTAATTTAATTAATATACGTTATATAATATAATATTTTGAAGTTATTTTATTGAGATGTAGGTTGATGGTTGGAATAGTCTGGGTGCGGTCATGAATGGTACCTGGGCACTTAATACCGCCATCCTCACATGCGAAAAGCAGGGGTGCAGTGACCCTTTGCATGAATGCAGGCTAGGGAGGTGGGCAAGGTGGTGGGATTGGGTAAGGCAGGATATCTTGGAAGGAGAGGTAACTCGATGTGTAGTGTTAGAAAGAAAGCTTGTGGAGAAGGGTGCCATTACAATGCGGTGGGAGGATGCCGGAATGTGAAGAACCAAGGTCGACAACGAGTGCCTGTAGAGTCGGGATGTAATTTGGTTCTGCTTCAAGATTGTAAGTATGTTCTGGTTGGGATTTTTCCGGGGTGAAAGGAGGGTAACTAGTAAGAGAATTTGGGGGATAAAAAACTGCTGGTGGAAATGGGGAAGGAAATTGCTTTCCATTCCCTGGATTTCTCTCAATACCTTCCGTCAAATGGGTAAAGCCCATGATTGTTGTGGGGGGCAATTGCCTGCTGTGGGGTTGCGAGGCTCCGCACATTGTAAACAAGGTTGGGGGGAGCTTGATTGCAGCAAAGAAATGCATGAGGGGCATATGCTTGTAGAAAGGGGTAGGAGGAAGCATTTGGTAGGGGGCTTGGGGTGCAGCCATGCCCGCGGCTCGAAAAGAAAGCACTGGGGTACTTGGAACCCCTATTGGAGTGATGGCAAGGCCAGAAACTCTGGGTGGAAACCCAATCGATGGGAACTGAGAAGCGGAGTCACGAATCCTTGAGTAGAGGGGGTAAAGAAACTGAACTACCGCAGGCATGAAGCCAAAAACAAAGGGGGTTCGTGAGCTCGACTTGGGCTGGGGAGGGTTGACCTATATCAAACACTAGTAATGGGGAAGGGAAGCAAGGTGGACAAAAGGTTAAGGGTCCAATCACGGGCTTCATTCTACCCTAGCATGAATGTGTTGAGAATTAGTGGAGAGGAGAAGCAGAGAATGATGTATCCCACTATAAGCAACAATGAACTTGCAGGGTTGTGATAACAAAAATTTTGTGTTTTAATCTAACTTATTTTGGATGTCATTAGTGTTTTGGAAAGCAAGTCATGGCTCGTGCTGCAAGCGGTCATGGAAGTGGTAGGAGAGGCCCAACACCTAGGAATGATAATGGGTGGAGCACGTTGGAACCACGCAAAGGTCGGAAATAAGTAGAAAATATCATCACTAAAGCAGCGGAGGCATACCAAGAGGGGACGGATGCAGGGATCTTAAAATTGTTGGAAGAATCGGAAGAGGAGGTAAAACAAGGAAGTGAGACAAAAGAAGAAATGGATAACTAGAGGACCCTAGTTCCAGATCCAGGTAACACCCATGGAAGAATCACACAATTCAAGCAAACCTTGTACCTGTACTGGTTAATAAAGAGTTCATTAACATGATGATGCAGCAAATCTCTATGGATATGGTGGTGACACTATAAGGAAAGTCGAACTATAAGAAAGACATGGAGAAAATCCTCTTCTAGCTGCATAAACAAGATATTAGGCTGGGCATAATCGACCACCATATCCCTTGCATACTGGAGTTGTATGATATGCCAGGAGAATCCGCCAAGGATCCAATAGTCATTGCATCTGCCTCAAAGGATCTGAAGGATTAGACTCTTACCCATGCATAACTTTGTCTTATGTGGTTAGCTTTTAATTTCTATGTTGCTATTATCACACAAGATAGAGAAATGTCTAACTTGGTTGGAAATATTAAGACAATATTTTTTTTGGATGGCTTACAATGCACACCAATGGCCAACAGACTTGGTTTCTATTCGGGACAAGTTGAGGCCACCTGGTTAATCTGTGTGGTATAAACTTACTTATTTTATAATAGAAAATGGAATAGACCTACCAAACTTAACAAGAAAAATATAATATTTTGAAATTATAAACAATGATTTTAATAATTATATTTTGAAATTATAAACAATAATTTTAATAATTATTTTGGGTTGCTCAGTGATAGGTAAGTATATATATTTATTACATAAAATATAAAGTATCAAATATAATATAATATTTATAGATAAAAGTATCAAATATAATATGATGATGATGATGATGATGATGGTTAATGTCCACTGAGACCAAATTGGTCTATCGGACCTACAATTTTCTTAATTTTTACTTGTCTGGCTCCTCGTCTTTCTTGGCGAGATTGGTGTTGTAGATTTCTTTCTTTTCTCTACGGTCTTCCAACTTCCTTTGTCTTGCATCTCCTTCATCTCTTCTGGTTCTTGGGACATTGGTGTCTTAGCTTCGCGATCTATTGTGTTCGTTCTTTTGAAAATAGTCGGAGAAGAAGTTTGGTTTAGGAGATCTGCTTTACTGTTAAATGAAGATTTATTTTCTGCAGTATTCAAATCCTCGTTGATTTATATATATTATCTATTTATTTTGAATGTTATTATATAATTTGTAAATATGTGAATTTTTTTTTTTTTAGATATGTGAAGGTGTGATGACTCAGTTATTTATCTTATAAAATGCATTTTACCGATGAGGTGGGTGCGTTGGATATGAATGGCAATGAATATTGTCATTATTGATTATACCAAGTTAGAAAAGCCAATTTTAGTTTGCACTTAATTTTTTTGGCAACTCGATATATTCGCCCGATGAAAGGTCTTTTTCCGATATTGTCCCTACCCATCGGAGTGGAGTGTCATGATGATGAAAATCGGAATCATTATGTGTCGATGTAGTCACGATGAGGAGGATCAAAAGCAGCGGAGCAGAGTATCATGATGATGAAACGATGTGGAAAATGGTTAGGAACGTGGTGAGAAAACGATGTAGAAGACGGTTATCGGAATTCAAATTGTATGATGTTGCAGCTATCACACGTGGCGCAATGGATGGAAAACATTACCGTTGGAGCGGCCTGGCAATGCCAAGCATCTTTAAATTTTGGAGATAGATCTATGCCTCTGCTCTCGGCTTCCTCTTCACTCTTCGCAACCTGCATTTGTTGTCATCTGGTGCGCTTTATGATGCTAGTTTGTGCTGTGTGTTATGTATGTTTGTTTTTTGTTGTACTTCATATATATCTGCCTTTTGTAATGCATGAGGAAGGGAGTAGAGGCATCGCGTATATGCTAAGTAGTTCTGTTTTCTGGGTTCGTCTGCAGGTATCGTGATTATTTATTTTCACTGATCTATCTTAAATGTACACCTAGAACGATTGTAATTTTGATCTTTTAAACTTTGCTAGTATTCTCCTATTGTAATATCATATCTGCAGGCCTTGATCATCCAGTCACTTGGGATTAGATGGCACAACATAGCTGTTCCCTTTCCATGCTGATTAATTCATTGATAGGCTTACCTTGTAATAGTTTATTTCTATTTCGTTTTCTAATTAACTTATTTTCTATTGAAAATTTGGTCGTAAATATTTTGACAGAATTCGGAGTTTAACTTCGTTGTGGGTTGGGTGGAGCAAAGCAAGAGATGAATGCAGTGTGCAAATTGTTGAATGGCGATAGTGAACATCTGCCTGTCCGAGAAGATCTATTTTATTTACTGAATAATTATATAATTTGGTTTCATCTATGTTTTATGGTAATTTCAAATTGCTAGTGGCATCTTTCCTGATGGCACGGCGAGGGAGTAGAGAGAACTCATTAGAGCATGAATAACTTATTCTTCGGGTAAGTTGTGTGTTTTTCTTCTTTTAATAAATTTATGGTGGGTTTTCTTTCCACAAAAGGGGATATATACCTATTTGATTCTATTTTTTATTTATTAAAAAGATAAAATGTGAACAGAATTGAAAAGAAAGAGATGTAGCTCTCAGGTGTGGTCTGCACCTCAAGACTACACTCACCAACAACAAAGAGATCACTCTCGTACACTCTATTATTCATCAATAAAAGATTGCATCATTAAATACAATACTAGGAATTAAGAAGTTGCACCCAAACCCCTAAACTTTAGGAACTAATCCTAAACTAGGGAGAACGTTACAACAATGTAACCATTTTCTCCATTAACATAAAATAATATTAATTATTTTTAACTCCCCCCCCTTAATGGAGAAAGGGTTCTCCTGGACTCCTAGCATCCTTCTAAACAATTCAAATTTCACTCATGCAAGAGGCTTTGTGAAAATATCAGCTACATTGTCACAAGTTTTACAATATACAACAGCAATTTCTTTAGATAGTATTTTCTCTCTGACAAAATGGAACTGAGTGTCTATATGTTTGGTGTTTTTGTGAAACACTGGATTGTATGCTAATTTAATGGTGCTCTGGTTGTTGCTTTTGATGGAAGTGGGATTCTTCTGTTCTTTTCCTGCATCTTTGAGAAGCCTTCTCAACCAGATCGTTCACACGTTGCTGCACACAATGCTTGATACTCAGCTTCACATGAAGACAAGGCTACAGTACTTTGCTTCTTGCTGCTCCAAGCTATGACCCCGGAACCTATGTTGAATGCATAACTTGTGATGGACCTCCGATCATCCAAGTTACCTGCCCAGTCTGAGTCTGAAAAACCTGTTAGAGTAACATCTGATACATCAGTGTATAAAATACCATAATTAACAGTACCGCAAAGATACCTCAACACGCTCTTTGCTGCTATCGAGTGACTTTCAAGCGGTTTCGACATAAATTGGCTTAACACACTAACAAAGTATGCCAAGTCAGATCTGGTTGTTGTAAGATATATGAGGCTGCCAACAAGCTGTCTGTACATTGTGGCATCAACCTCCTTAGTGCCATCATCACTGTTCAATTTCAAATTCTGCTGCAAAGGTGTTTTTGCTGCTCTACACTGATCCATACCAAACTTTTCCAACAGATTTCTGGCATACTTCCCTTGGGTAAGAAAAGTTTGCCCGGTGTCTCTGAATACTTCTAATCCCAGACAGTAGTGAAGGCTTCTGAGATCCTTCATCTCAAAAACTTGTGCCATAAGCCTTTTGATTCCTCTGATTAAATCATCTGCATTTCATGTTATAATCATGTCATCCACATACAGAGAAATCAAAATAATCTGCCCCTGATTATTGTACTTGGTATACAAATTTGGGTCATTTAAACTTTTATGGAAACCATACTCTACAAAGAAAGAATCAACCTTTTTGTACCAAGACCTGGGTGCTTGCCTTAAACCATATAAAGCCTTTTTCAATATGCAAACAAGATGTTCCTGCCCCTGCTTTACATATCCTTCTAGCTGTACTAAGTAAATTTCCTCTTTTAAATCACCATTTAAAAATGCAGATTTAACATCAAGTTGGTGTAATTTCCAATTAAATTTAGTAGCTAAAGCAATAAGCATTCTGATTGTATTTAACTTTGCTACAGGTGTAAAAGTATCATCAAAATCTATACCTTCCTGCTGTGAATATCCTTTTGCAACCAGCCTAGCTTTTAACTTATCTATACTTCCGTCTGCATTCATTTTTGGTTTAAACAGCCATTTGCATCCTATGGGTGTTTTATCCTTATGCAGTTCAACTAAATCCTAAGTATCATTTCTAGGAATTGATTCCATTTCTTCATTCATTGCAGCTCTCCATTCCTTAAATTGACTAGCTTCTTTATAATTATAGGGTTCTACAATGTTCAAAACCTTTGACATCAAAGCATAGTTTCTCAATTTTAATGGTAATTGAGTCTTCCTACCTGACCTCCTTGGTAGGGGACTTACCTCAAATTTGTTTTCTTCTACTATAACTGGGCTTGCATTATCACCTTCTTGTTGTTCTCCTTTTTGCTCTTCTTTCTGCTCCTACTCTCTTTCATCTTCCCTGCCTTCCTCCAACAACAATGGAATGTGCCAATCATCACCAACATCATGTTTCCCTTCTTGTACATGTTCATGAAACACTACATCCCTGCTTGCAAATGTCTTACGAGACTCAGGATTGTATAATTTATATGCTTTAAATTCTGTGCCATAACCAACAAAGATGCATTTCACAGCTTTAGGATCTAATTTCTTCCTATCAGCTTTGGGTATATGGGCAAATGCTTTTGAACCAAATACTCTTAGATGGTTACTGCTGGTTTAAATCCATATAGAGCTTCAAAAGGGGTTTGGAAGCCAAGATACCTGGTAGGACTTCTGTTTTTCAAATATACAACAGTATTAATAGCCTCTGCCCAAAAGCTATTAGACATACGCTTACCTTGTAACATGCTCCTTGCGCACTCCACCAAGGTTCTATTTTTGCGCTTTGCAACTCCATTTTGCTGTGGTGTGCGTGGCACTGTATACTGATGAACAATCCCGTGAGATTTGCAGAATTTCATGAATTCCTTTAGCTTGTATTCTCCCCCTTGATCAGATCAAAGAATTTTTATACTCTTACCAAACTACTTTTCCACCAAGGTTTTAAATTCTATAAAGCACTGGAAAGTCTAACTTTTCTTGTTCAAAAAATAGACCCATGAACATATAGTGCAGTCATCAGTAAATAACAAAAAATAATATGCTCCTCCTAGCGACTTTGTCTGCATAGGTCCGCATACATCAGTGTGCACTAGTTCTAAAATGTGTGTTTCCTTCCTCCTATCATGCACGGGAAATTGTTCTCTATGCATTTTTCCTAAGGCACAACCATCACAATTTCACTGAACATTACGAAAGATAGGGAGTCCCTCGACCATACCTTTCTTCTACAATAACATGAGGTCCTGCAAATTCAAATGACCGAACCTCTGATGCCAGAGTTGTTCAGTTGTCGATCCTCCTGTAACCATGGCTTGCTTTGGTATGCTTTTTCCATCGAGTCTGTATAGGCTTCCAACTGGCATGCCTGTTGCAACTATTTCATTTTTGCAATCCTTTATCACACAGTGAGTCTTGAAGAACTCAACTTGCATATCTTGATCAGCCATCATGGATACAAATATCAGATTTTTCTTAATTCCAGGTACATATAAAACATTTGCAAGGTGACTAATTTTTCCATTTGGTAACTTAACTGAAATCACCCCATGACCTTTAATCTCGTATCCACTATCATCTCCTAGATATATTTTTGATCCATTTATACTTTCTTCAAGACTATCAAAAAATTCCTTTTTACCTATCATGTGAGAGGATGCTCCGGAATCGACATACCAAATGTCATCTTCATTAGATGCTGAAAGGACACAGTTGACTGTGAACAGTCGAAATTCATGACTGAAGTCTTCTTCTTCAACAAAGTATCCTCTGTGCTTTGCATTTGCCTGCCTCCTCTTTGCATGATCAGCCTGCTTCTTATAACATTCTCTCTGTATATGACCTGTCTTTCCACAATAATAACATTTCTTTTCAGAATGATTTGCAAGCATACCTTTAAGAGAATGCAGATTCTTATATGATGTTCCTCCTTTCTGCTTTGATTGCTGCTCTGATTGTTTTCCTTTGGATGATCGTCGTTTCGCCATTAGCGTAAGATCATCACTCTAGGGGTTCAAGTTCTGTCGCCGCTCCTCCTCTTGCTGCAAGATCCCAGTGAGATCATCAAATGAGGGCGCTTTATCCCTTGCCGATAATCCAGTGATGAATGTTTGAAAATCATCACGCATCCCGTTCATTGTGATTGCAACAAGATCTTCATCAGACACCGCCACTCTGATGGCCACCAATCCGTCTTTCACATCTTTAATTCAAGCAACAAATGCAGTAGCAGTCTCCCTCTCGTCCATCCTCATTGAAAATAGCTTGCTTTTAAGTGCCAAGACTATGCTCGTATTATGGGTCTCATAGAGACTTTTGATTTTCGTCCAGAGGTCTGCGGACGTTTTACAGTCTCTGATGTGCACAATAACATTTTCTTTCACAGACATCTTCAACAAGACTTTGGCCTTGTTCTCTCATTTTTCCCAATCTTGCTCCTGTGGCCCTCCGTTCGGCTTCTGCTCATCGCCTGTAACTATGGACCAAGCATTCGCACCTTCGAGCAAGGTCTGGATCTTGAACTTCCAATTCGTGAAGTTAGATCCATTAAGTTTACCAGACTCGTTAAGGTAAGATTCCATCGTATTACTCATTTTGAATCTACCCAACAACAAAAAAAACAATACCTGTCAGATCGATCTGTCACCTCTGGATCCGATCTACAGTGTCTGACAATCCCGCTCCAGTGAGCACATTCGGCGTCTTCAATACAGCAGAAGATCCAATCTGATCAAAAATTGATCCAATCTGCCTCTCCTGAATAGATCTGCAACTTCGCCGATCTACACCCCTTACAAACCGCCAAACGAAGTTGAGGCTTCCCGCAGATCCCCTTGAAGGAAGATTGGCGCATCCTCAATTAGCGTGCGAAAAATCCTCTTAGTGCTGGTGCGATCTCGAGCGAAAAATTCCATGCCAATCTAACATTCTGGCACTCTGGCGCAAATTCCTCCTTAAATTCTGCGCTAATTGGACGTTCTGGCGCTCTAGCGCAATTTCCTCCTTAAATTCCACGCTAATTTCTGCTCCTGCGCGATTAATCCCACATAATCCTCGCTAATTGCCCCTCCTAGCGCTTCTTTCAGCGCAAAAAGCACGCCAATATCCTCTCCACTCAGAGAAAAAAATATCTGAGTCCGAGCGAGGTGTTCTGCAGTCCACCTGCTCAATTGAGCATAGAGCTCTTGTGTACACGCGGCCACAAAGGCACTTCAAGCCACACAGGCAATTCTACCACACAGGTAAGCTAGCTACAAAGGCACTTCAGCCACAAGGTGACAAAAGATCAGGCTCACCCAATCTGAGCTCTGATACCAAGATAAAATGTGAACATAATTGAAAAGAAAGAGATGTAGCTCTCAGGTGTGGCCTGCACCTGGAGACTACACTCACCAACAACAGAGAGATCACTCTCGTACACGCTATTATTCATCAATGAAAGATTACATCATTAAATACAATACTAGGAATTAGGAAGTTGCACCCAAACCCCTAAATTTAAGAACTAATCTTAAATTAGGGAGAACATTACACCTACAGCGCAGATGACACGACACACGACAGGAAGAAGAAAGATTTCTCATTCGATCTTTAAGAAACATGCAGTGGGCACTACGCTTTTCCGTAGCTTTTCGTTTTTTTCCTCATGAGATATGCATGCTTTTGGTTCAATTTTGGTTTACGGTTTTTGTGTTCAATATGTAATGTCCTCATATATTGTAGTTTTATCTTCTAACCTATTTTCTACTCTCATAATTGATTTTGTTTTTTTTACTTTTCTTTTATTCGGAGTTTTCATGATTTTCTGACTTTCATAAACGGCTGCCGCTATTGAAAATCTAGTTGCGACGCCCATTTAAGTATTATCTTAAATGAATTTCTCCCGATTTTATTATTTTAATTATAATACGAGATATGCTATTTTTTTAATTCAATCAAATCAGATCGAAACAGAGAAGGGAGATGTTTAGAGTATAAATAAATACTACGGAAGGGCTAGCCTTCCATTTTTACGTTCTAGTATGAATAAATACTTCCTAAGGGTTAGCTTTACATTTTTAGGTTGTTTATTATTTTATTTTTGTGTGCTTTTTTAATTTTAATTTTATTTTTAATTTTTAATTTTGTTTGTCATTAATTTTATATATTTCTATTATTGATAATAAATATTTTAGGAAAGTTAATATTGATTTATTTATTTATTATTTAAAAAAATTCTAATTTTAAATTTAATAGACATTTTACATCTAAAATATCTCAATAAAAAGATATAACTTAATAATAATTAGTTTTTAACTTTGTTTTCGGATATGAGTCGATACATAAGCATTGACGAGAATTTCCAATAACAGTAACAAGTAAAAGTTACATTTTAACTTTGTTATGAGTTGAACAGAATTTTTAATAATGATTATGAGCAATGAGCATTTCTTTGTTGAGAAGATTTTTATGTATATTTTTTACCTAGTGTTTTTAGTTAATTTGGTTTTTTGTTATTTGATTTAGATTTAAGTATTTTTATTTATATTATGGTTAATAATATATTTTATTATTAAAACTTTAATTATAATAATAAATATATTTTTATATTTTTAAATAAATAAATATATATATATATATATATATATATATATATATATATATATATATATATAAATGTAAATAGTTAATTAATATTAAATATGGCCCTTTTCATGATATTCTAGATTTCATTTTCAGTCAAATATTTAGTTTCCTAATTATAATATTAGTTTCCATTAAAAAAAAAAAATGTTATATTTTAGTTAAAAAAAATTGTTTCGAAAGTATCACTAATTTATTCATAAATCTACTTTCAATATAAACATTTTTTGAAGTGTTTTTTTTCTTTTCTTTTATACTATCATTACATTATTTATAAACCATATAATACTCTACACCTTAAGAAACCTAATTAAAAAAATATTAATGTGATAAATATTAATTAATTTATTAATATAAAACAATGAAAAATATATTTATTTTTCATTTCATAATCTTAGTTAGTTTAAATTCTAAAAATTGATGCTCCCACTAATCCTGAGCATGTAAAGTTGCAATCGTAGCCAGTACCATGCAAAGGCTCATTGATCTATTGTATCCTATAATTGAATATGGAAAAAGGGTACTGAGGCTCGTCTCTATTCCAGTTATTGCAATTATTTTCATAATTTCCCTCATCAGTCCAACCTTCTCGACAAGAACGTGTGGATTGTAATGTGAAGGTCGTATCGTATGGTGTATATATCCAGAAGCGTAGGAGGCGCCCTCAAGCATGAGACACCATTGGCATCCCCACACAATCTACCGCCCAAATTGCCCCGGGCCAAGTGTGTATTAATATTTTCAATTTTATTAAATTGGAAAATAAGTGTGTATTAATATTTGTAAACGGATTAACTCGAAAATAAAAGCGAATAACTTTTAAAACAAATTTAAACTTTCACTAAATTTATTAAAATGAAACTGGTTTGTAAATAAAGTTCATTCTTTTTAAATTTATTAAGTTGAAATCCAAAAAATTTATACTAATTTAAAATTGGAAAAAACATATAAGTCGTTTTGGAAGGATGCTCTGAAATTTAACTAAGCCTTTGCTGGCCTCTCCCACAATCCATCATTCTGAACCAACCTTAAATATATTCCAAAATCGGATAGACAAAATTAACCACGCCCATATCCATCAGATCCCGAAATATTCGGAAAATCTTCCATTGACTTAAGCTCACCGCATCATTCCACGTCTCACAACGGCAACGTAATACCATTTTAATTTTGATAGTTTATAACCGTCTTCCACATTGTTTGATCATCATGATCCTCTTCTCGGCTGCTTTTTCTCGAGAATAGAAACATATATATCTATAGAAAGAATCCACTTGGCTTTTTTTGGCCGCTCCAACGGTAATATTTTCTATCATTATTCCACGTTTCATCACCCATTACGATTCGAAAGAATCCACGTATTACGATTTGAATTATGTTCGTTTCAAACCATCTTCTACATTACAATTTGAATGATGTTCGTTTATAACCATCTTCTACGTGGTTTGATCATTATAATGTTCGCAGATGTTAATGGTGATTTAATTCTTCTTCTACATGGTTTGATCATTATAGTGTTCGCGGATTTTTATGCTGATTTAATTCTTATTTATGTTGGATATATTGGTTGATTTTTTTTATTATTAAATGTAAATATTGTGTGATTGTTAATTAGTTGGACTTAAGATATTTAGTCTAATTAGAATAATTTTTATTTTGGTGTTTGGTTGAAATATTTTCTCAATTAATTGATTGTTTGATTAAGATAAAAAAATTATTTTCAACATGTAATTAAAATATTTATAAAAGTGATTAATCTAATATACAATCAATTTTGGTGTGTAAATTGATTTCAAAACTTAATTAATACTATAATGATTTTGATCTTCATTAGTGTGATACTCCATTCCACTAGATAACAAAAATTTTGTCATTATAATTTACTTATCCTAAAAATATATCTTATTTATTCTACCATTTAATCAAAAAATATATCTTATTTATTCTACCATTTAATCAATAATCTCTATTGAATATTAAAACCCAAAAAACTTTAAGAAATCTCCAAATCTAAATTGAATTTTCATTCATTCAAACTCGAATCAAATATATAGACATCCACTTAAAATAAATAGATATAACAAATCACTTTGAATATCATGACTTTCTTCAAAGTTAACACCATTGTCAAACATCTTAGTTAACACATTTGACATGACACAACACAACTAGACATGAACTCCAACACACTTGACGGAACACAACTAAACACAAACTCAAACACACGTATGAGACATAGCTAAACATGAACGAACAATCATAACACATAGCACATACAAACAAGAACAACAACAACATGGGGTGCTCCACATTAGCCCAATAGCGGCATGAGAGGAGAGAAAAGGAATGCGAGAGCAGAGATATAGATTCATCAAGAAGGATACTATGAAATTTAATAAAACTTTAATTTGTTGGACCTTTCCAACGGTAATATTCTCCATCGTTCATTCCACATCTCACAATGGCAATGTATTCACATCATTCCATCATCATTATCTCTTTTTCTGTGTTTTTGATAGAAACATATATCTATAAAAAAAAAAAAAAATAGTTTTATAGATAAAAATCAGACTTGAATTGAAAAAGGAGTTACAGCTCACAGGTGAGTACTGCACCTGGAGACTACACCCAAACAAAGAGAACTCTCTCCGTACACTTTACTTCCATCAAATTAGCAATTACATCATTAACTACATTACTAGAACTCAGGAGGTTGCAACCAAACTCCTAAACTCTAGGAACAAATCCTAAACTAAGGAGATACATTACAACTTGTGTAACTATTTCTCCATTAATACAAAATAATATTAATTATTTTCAACTCCCCCCCTTAATGGAGAAAGGATTATCCTGAACTCCTAGCATCCATCTAAACAATTCAAGCTTTACACGCCTAAGAGGCTTAGTAAAAATTCCGGCCATGTTATCACAAGTTTTACAATATTCAACACATATCTCTTTTGACTGTTTTTCTCTCGAACAAAATGAACTTGAGTATCGATATGTTTTGTATTTTATGAAAGACTGGATCATATGCAAGCTTGATGGTACTCTGGTTGTCAGTTTTGATAATAGTTGATTCTTTCTACTTTTCTCCTGCATCGTTGAGAAGTCTTCTCAACCAGATAGCTTCACATGTGGCTACACACAAATGCTTGGTACTCAGCTTCACATGAAGATAGAGCTACAGTGTGCTGCTTTTTTCTGCTCCATGCTATGACCCCGGATCTAATGATGAATGCGTAACCTGTGATAGATATTCGATCATCCAAGTTACCTGACCAATCGCACTCCTATTGCAACTGTTTCCATCTGGCTATCCTTAATGACACAGTTATTCTAAAATAATTGAACTTGCATATCCTAATCAGTAATCATTGAGATAGAGACCAAATTTTTCTTAATTCCTGGAACATACAATACATTTTTAAGGTGTCTAATGTCATCGCTAGGTAACTTTACAGGAATGTCACCATGTCCTTTAATCTCATATCCACTATCATCTCCTAAATAGATTTTCGACCCACATGAAGTTTCTTCAAGAAATTCAAACCAGTCCTTCTTACTAGTCACATGTGAGGATGCGCCAGAGTCGACATACCATATGTCGTCCTCATCTCCATTTGAAGCTGAAAGAGCACAATTGACCGTAAATAGTCGAAGTTTGTGGTTGTGGTCCTCTTCTTCCCCAACAAAGTAACCCTTATGTTTTCTCTATTTGTTTCTTCCTTCGTCTGCCTGCCTCTTATAACAATCTTTAATCTGATGACCAGGTTTTCCACAGTAAAAACATTTCTTGCTAGGAAAATTATTATCAGACATACCTTTAAACGGTCTCTTCTGAAATGTGTTGGCTCCTTTCTGCTAGTGCTGCTGCGGTTGTCGATGTTGCTTCCCTCTATACTATCTCCTTTTTGCCATCAGAGCAAGGTCATTGCTTTGAGTTTTCAAACTTTGTCGTCGCTCTTCTTCCTGTAGCAGGATCCCTGTCAGCTCTTCAAATGCAGGGGATTTCTCCCTTGCTGATAGCCCTATGGTAAACGTCTAGTATTCATCAATCGTTCTGTTATGAAACCAGCTCAAGAAAATATAGAAAAGAAAGATCAACGCCTTAGAATTCAGCCTCTTCGAGGGGGCAACCTCCTTTACATTACATAAATGAACAATTCTTGGATGATACAAATGAAAAGACCTCCTTTCTATATATAGGAGTCTAAGGGGTCATAACATAATCAGAGCCGACATAACAATAATAATGTAAGGGCACAATAATAACAATAGTGGGCTTTTATGGGGCACAATAATAACAATATGGGCACTAGATGGTTACATTAATATAATAAGGGGGTTGTACTAATAATAATAAGGGGTTACACTAGTAGTATAGGGGCCTAACACGTTCTGTTCAATGTGAGCGTGACCAGATCTGAATTGGAAACTTTCTCTTTGATAGCTCCCAATATGTCCTTTAGGTCTTTGACTCTAGAAATGAATCCATCAACGGACTCATTCTCCTCCATCTTTAATGCAAACAGCTTGCCTTTGATTGACAAGACACGATTTGTATTCTGCATCTCGTATAGGTTTTTGATCGTCGTCCAAATGTCAGTGACCGATTTACAGTCTCTAATGTGCGGGATAACATTGTCCTTGATGGACATCTTTAATATAACCTTTGCTTTTGTCTCCCTTTTATCCCAATCTTGTTCTTTTGTAGCTGTTCCTGATCTCAGCTCATTTCCTGTAACGATCGACCACGCATTTGCACTTTCAAGTAAAGTCTGCATCTTGAATTTCTAGTTGGAGAAATTTGATCCATCGAGTTTGCCAGACTCGTGGAGATATGATTCTATACTGTTATTCATATTGGACTGATAAAATTTATGATCCTCTGATGAATAAGTCTATCCAACTGAACACTTCAATGAGCCACCACCGGGCAAGTCCGATCTGCTGCCACCGAACAGATCAGGAACTCCAATGCGCCACCACCAGGCAAATCCGATCTGCTGCCACCGAACAGATCAGGAAACTCCAATGCGCCACCACTGGGAAAATCCGATCTGCTGCCACCGAACAGATCAAAAAACTCTAATGCGCCACCACCAGGAAATTTTGATCTACTGCCACTAAGCAGATCAAAGAAATCCAATGCACCACCACCGAGCAAGTCCAATATGCTGCCACCGAACAGATCTGAAATTTCCACGTGCCACCACTGGGCAAGACCGATCTACAAAAAATTGCAGATTTTTCAAAGAGAAATAGGTTGGCGCTTCTCGATGGCTAAGGATTCACGCCAGTAACAAAATCGAAGCATCTTATGAAATTGGTGAGCTTAACCCTTTATTTTCTGCGCCAATAGCACTTTTTGGCGTGCTAGCATGCTTATCACCCTCAAAACCTCGTCAAGTGGCACGTCTGTTCCTTAATAAACCGCGCCAGCTGTTGCTGCTTCTGCTAAAAAATGGCACACCTGTTTGCGAAGATTCCGCGCCAACCCTTTCTTGCGCTCAAAGATGATCAATCATCTGAGACCTATGTTTCAGGTGCTACTGCAGTCCACCTGATTCTACAAATGCTTCTATTTACTCCACCGCCACTACAGTTCTGTAATCAATTATGCATTATAAAAAAAAATTAAGGCTGTCGCTACTCTGTGCTCCGATACCAAGATAAAAATCAGACTTGAATTCAAAAAGAAGGAGTTACAGCTCACAGGTGAGTACTGCACCTGGATACTACACTCAAACAAAGAGAACTCTCTCTGTACACTTTACTGCCATCAAATGAGCAATTACATTATTAAGTACATTACTAGAACTCATGAAGTTGCAACCAAACTCCTAAACTCTAGGAACAAATCCTAATCTAAGGAGATACGTTACAACTTCTGTAACCATTTTTCTATTAATAAAAATAATATTAATTATTTTCAACTTTTATTATTGCTCCGTTGGTCATATTTTCTAGTTATTATTAATTTGGAAATTGTAATTTTTATTTGTTTTTATCTACAAGAATTTGTTATTATTCGTGAGATTGTTATATTTAAATATTTCTAGATTGGTGTACAACGAGGTGATTGTGTACAAAATAATCTACTATTTTGAGACAACACTAAATATATTTATATATAATTTTTTATGATGTAAATATACATGCTAAAATTTTAAGTTATTCCACCTTTCACGACCAATGTATTACAGTTTAAATTATATTAGTTTATAACCATCTTCCACATGGTATTATCATCATCTTCTAGTTCGCGACCTTTAAGCCCATCCTCATTATGTTGACCATCTTCATCATTGTGATATCCAACTCCATTTGATAACGACCGTTTCGGAAAATTCGTTGGATTAGAGTAACCATAATAATCTTCTCATCAATATAACAAGTTGCAAAGAAAATATGTATAATTTGCTTTTCAAACTAAGCTTTTGAACTATTAAAAACTTAAATATAATAAGTCGGAAAGAAAATATGTAATTTTTTTTTTTCAAACTAAGTTGTTGAATTATCAAAAACATTCACAATTCTTCATTTCCAAAAAAATATATTTATTCAATAATAATAATTAAATAAAACATTAATTTAAAATAAACTAATATTATTTTTACATAATTATTGACCTAATACAATTTCAAAAACATATTAGCTTTAATTAAAAAAAATTATAATTATATACATATATATATGCACTTCACTTTGATATTTCTAAAATTTAAAAATAAATATTAAAAAACACCATGCTCTGTTACTAAAAAGAATTAAATAAAATCAACAAGATATCCAATCTACCCTGCTCTATTGCTAAAAACCATGGAATAAATTGATATCCACTAAAGTTCATTCCCTTTAAAATTTATCTTTCATAATCCATGTCTTATTAATTCCCTTTAAAAGTTCTCTTTCATAATCCATGTCTTATCTCCTAATGCATATATGTGTTCTTATTATCTTGGTTTATCTCACAATTCACTTATATTAATTGCAAGGATTTTTTAAAGAATTAATTACATCTTAAATTTTAGGTGTCAATGTTAATTCCCTTTAAAAGTTCTCTTTCATAATCCATGTCTTATCTCCTAATGCATATATGTGTTCTAATTATTTTGGTTTATCTCACAATTCACTTATATTAATTGGAGGGATTTTTAAAGAATTAATTACATCTTAAATTAATCCATGTCTTATCTCCTAATGCATATATGTGTTCTAACTATTTTGGTTTATTTCACAATTTACTTATATTAATTGCAGGGATTTTTTAAAGAATTAATTACATCTTATTTTAGGTGTTATTGAGATAATATTTAATATTTTATAATCTATCAAATATATTAAATATTTTTATTTAAATACAATGAAATTATAAAGGAATAATTATAATATTTTAATAAAAAATTATAAATTTAAATTATGATGGATTTATTAATAAGAAGTAAATTTAATTATGACTCATAAAAACAACAAAATACAAAAAAGTGAATAATAAATATATTTAGAAATCTATGGATATAAGTAGAATTGGAATTAATTTTCTAACTAAAATTTATTTTAGACTTCTAAAAAAAGTAATTCTAGTTTTAATTTTTAAAAATAAAATTAGATAAAAATTTCCAACCATATTATTGTTCAAATCACAATTTCGTCAAATTATTCAACATTTTTGTTCCTAAATAATTATTCATAATTGAACAATTTCGTTAAATTATTCCACATTTCTTTTTCTAAATAATTATTCATAATTTAACTTTGTATTTAAATGATTCATAATTTAACTTTGATATTACCTGATTCGATTTATACAACACAACATCGATTTGAAATACTACTTGTTATATACCACATACTTTCCACAATCGCATTTTCTTTTAAAGCAAATATATTTTTAAAATAAAAAGAGCGTTTTAAATATGATTCGTTGTGTACAACACACCGTCGAGCTAAAACACTACATATTTTATATCACGTACATTTACTTCCAGAATCACATTTTATTTTAAAACAAAGATATTTTTAACTTAAAATAAGGTAACACTACATATTTTATATCACTTATATTTTGTTCCACAATCCCATTTTCTTTTAAAATCGAGATATTTCTAACTTAAAATAAGGTTTTAAATATGTTCTACGCTAATGTACCTTGTAGGGAGTTAGAATTTTTTTTATACAAATTACCCACAAGTAATTATCCAATTCACAACTCCACAATTCCTCATTAACCATTAGATGTAATGTACATTAGCACATCAAGTAAATTGCAATAAAAGACAGTAAGTTGCTTAACCATTAATCACTATGGTAGTATAATATCATAAACTGTCTCTTGAATCCTTGCATCCATTTCATGATTTCCTTAACCATATTAGTTAATCACATACTTGGACATTATGATTATGCCATCAAATAAAGAACCATCAACATCAAGGATTCATCATCATCAAATTGACACAAAAGGCAATCACACCATTGAACACCAATATACTAGGGTGAAAACCAACAGACGTTTAATCTTATTATTAAATGCTCGTGAGGGTTTTCACCCCTCACTGAATGGCTTATAAGGGATTCGATCCCTTAACCATTGTTATAAAATCATTACAATGAATTATCATTAAGTTGTCACATAACTAGCTAAAAGCTAATACAGTTTCCATGAAACCCTTTACTTACAGACCACCACATGCAACATTCCTTATGCAACATTCCTTGTGGCATGATTGTTCTAGCAATGTACAATCCCACAACTTGTACTCATTTGCATGGACCGTTAATCCTCTTCCTGCCACAACATTAAATATCACTTTTCTTAGGCTCCAATCGCTATCGCTTCCTGTCAATGTTATCATCAACCAGCTTTGGCAAGAAGATTAGATACCATATTAATCAATCAATAATCAACCTCTAAAAGAGATTTTTTAACATCTACTCATATGCATGAGCAAGCATGACATACTATTTAACTAGTACATATACTCAAGTAAATATTGTTTTACCTTCACAATGTTTATTCACACTAATGCATAATTCTCTTTAAGAGATCTAATCCATTAGTTCTACTAACATGTATAACACATTCGTTATATCTTTATACATGTAATAAATTATTGTTTCTATGCTTAAGAACATATGTTCTTTTCACATAGTTATTTTTCGAGAACTGAACATAGTTTCTCTATCATACAAAAAAAATAACTCTTATATCACAATGACTATTCTTTGTGCATACATTAGCTTATCATAATAGCACTTCTTTAACGTATGCAACACATATTCCCTTCACTAGAATAATACCATCATTTCATGTAACAAATCACATACTTCTTTCTTAAGGAAGTCATTATAACCCCATTTCTTTATCTTCCTATATGTAAGTTCCTCATGCTTCCCTTTCAAGAAATTATTATAGATTCCATCTTTATGCATAAAAATTCAGGAAACAATAACATGGTTAACTTAACCTTTTATGCACTAAAATCAAGAAACCGACACAACTCATCAAACACGACAATCTTTTCATGAGATTATCATTTTCAAGAAAGTTAACATAATCACTTTCTCTACGTACACACAAAAACATCTTTCCAAAATCACAATAGCTACCCTTATGTGCATGCAACTTGTGTTTTTCCTAACACAATTACTTTTACTTCAATGCACATAATCTTTTCATGAAACAAGTATGGATTCTGGTTCTTTTATGAACACTATTCATATGTGTCTTCTAAGGAAATAATCTCTATTTTTGTTTTCAAGAGATCTCCCATAAAGTCATTATTTTCATGCATGAAGAATGCACTCTTTTCCTAAAAAGAAGACTATATTTATGTGTATATAAAAATACTCTTTCTTCAAGAAAGTTAGTATGATTACCTATGTGCCTAGAAGCACATCATTAGCAATTTCTATCATGCGTGCAATGCATATCTATTTCACAAAAACTTCGAAATCAGCTAGCATCCCAATGCAATAAAGCATGTATCCCTTTTCAATAAAATTCAACTTAACTACTACTCCTTTTAAATGCATTCTCTTTTCCATAAATGCAATAACTATTATTTGAATATGGGTTATCCTTACCCAAAATAGCTACTTCTATGTCAAAATAAACATACACTCATTTCAAATACTAACACAAACTACTACCTCTTCCAAGATTTGGCATAGATACTTATCTCTTCAGTGGTTGACTCCATGCTTCCACTGCATGCTTCCATCAAAATAATAAAACAACGTGCGGCCAGCGTGCTCATCATCCGGATATCTGACGACTACAAAGGAGCAGATGCAGTGGTGCACATAGTAATTGCTGCCGCTGCCGAGGCAGCCCTTGTAGGTCCGCCTGGAGGCCCCAAAACCCCAACTTCAGGCCGAGCCTCTCGACCTCTAAGCAGAGCCTCTCTTTCCTATCGGGATCTTTTATGATGTGGATCTTGAAGGGTATGTGGGCATCGATCAGAGGCTGGGCAAGGTCGAAGGCCTTAGTCTATGTGAAGGCATCAAAATTGTCCTCAAGCTTCTGCTAGGACTCCTTGTCGTTGTTGTCCTCAACAAATGAATCGATAGAACCCCAATCAGCCCCGTACAGAACGCTGGTCAGCCTAACATGGAGAAGGATCAGGTTATCGCCCGGGCGGAGGTAATTAACCACGACCCATTTTTCTGCAAAGGCACTCAAATGCCCCCGGTTTATTTCGTGGCTTCTCCGTAGGTTCTACAGTCTCGCCAATTGTGAGGATCGTTACTCTTGGATTGTTTTCCCTTGAGTAATCCCTGGTCTCGGAGGCTTAGGGTGACATTTACAGCGAGGATGCCATGAATCGGTTAGAATGTAACCGCCTCCTCTATCTGGCGCTTCCTCTCCGCTCATTTGCATGCCTCCCCTTCATATGAGGAAACCCCGCTATTCATTCCCCTATCCAAGGTAATTCCCCCCCTCATGACCACTGCTGCTATGGTTGAATACGTGGCTGAATCAGTTTTACAAATAACCAGAATTAGTTTTTGAAACTAATTCGTAACCTTTTTAACAAAATTACTATTTACTCATCTGTATAATTTTCCACCTAGTTATTTAGGGATGTTACACCTACGTTTGGGCCACTCCTTGAACTTCTGTAATCTCAATAATTTTGTTTCATATATTTATATTTTTTAATATTATAATAAATGTAAATATATTCGAAATTAAAATTAAAATAAATATATTTTAATAATATATATAATTTCATTTTATTTTTACTATAGTTAATAATTTTTATATAAATTTTAGTTTTATAATTTAATAATTCATATAATATTTAAAAAAATAATATCTAAATGATTTTATATTTAAAAAATTTAAATATATAGCAAAAGTATTTAGATTTATCAAATCTCGAAAGGTATTATATCTCTCAAGATATAAATCTCAATTTGAGTATAAAATTTTAGGATAGAATAAATCTTCTAAAGTTTCAATTTAATTATTAGCAATTGTTATGTGGATGTAAGATATTTAATTTCTATTAACTTTGTTGGAATATTTATAGTAGTAATCATAGATAAATGCTTAAGATTTATCTCTAAGTTCATTATGCTTTTTTATTAAAATTAATTTGTTAAAGGAAATGTCATATCAACATATGTCATGTTGGGCATGCTTACTAATAAGAATAGACCTATCTTTACTATAGATGTATCAATACATGAGAGGGATCAAATATTTCAAGATGCAAACTTATTTTTGAGTGCATTACATGAGAAAATGTTTGTACCTCGAGAGATTTGATTCTTCGTATCACCTAAAGATCCTTATTTAACATGAATTTATGGCAGATCTTAATAATATTATTAATATTCATAAATTTCACATCATTAGATATAAAATTGTTCTCATTTCTAAATTATTAAAACCGATTTAATAACTATCTAATATGGACTAAATAATTTTAGTAGTAGTGAGGCTAAGGGGCGATGATACGGGTTAGACATCTTTAAAAATTAATTATAACATTTTTGTGGTTTAGATTTAATTCAAAATTGCTATTAAATTATATTGAATAAAATATTTATAAAATATTTTGATTGTGAAATGAATTATGGTTTTTTTACATCAAGTGTCTACTAAACATATTATCTTAATAACACCTAAAATTTAAGATGTAATTAATTATATAATTAGAATTAAAAAATCCTTGCGATTAATATGAATGAATTGTGAGATAAACCAAAATAATTAGAACACATATATGGATTGTGAGATAAGACGTGGATTATGAATAGAGAAATTTTAAAGGGAATTAACTTTAAATATAGATAAGAAATGGATTATGAAAGAGAAATTTTAAAGGAAATTAACTTTAATATGTTTAGTGGACATCAATTTATTCATGGTTTTTAGCAATACAACAAGGCCGATTGGATATCTTGTTGATTTTATTTAATGCTTTTTAGTAATAGAGCATGGTGTTTTTTAATATTTATTTTTAAATTTTAAAAATATCAAAGTTATATATATGTATATATAGATATAGATATATATAAAATTGAAGTTAATATATTTTTGAAATTATATTAATTTAATAATTATGTAAAAATAATATTAATTGATTTTAATTAATGTTTTATTTTATTATTGTTATTAATGAATCTGGTTTTTTGGAAATGAAGAATTGTAAATGTTTTTACTCTAGCTTAGTTTTGATAGTTCAAAAACTTAGTTTGAAAAAAAATTACCTATTTTCTTTTCACCTTATTATATTTAAATTTTTAATAGTTCAAAAGCATAGTTTGAAAAAACAAATTATACATATTTTCTTTGCAACTTATTATGGTAACTCTAATCCAACGAATTTTCTGAAACTGTCGTTATCAAATGGAGTTGGATATCGCAATGATGAAGATGGGAATCATTATAGCATTGATCAGGTCAACATAACGAGGATGGGATTAAAGGTCGCGAACCAGAAAATGACGATAAAACTATGTGGAAGATGGTTATAAACTAACATAATTTAAATTGTAATACATTAGTCCTGAAAGGTGGAATAACACATTAGTTCTGAAAGGTGGAATAACTTAAAATTTGAGCATGCACCTTATATTGTATATCCACATCATATAAAGTTATATATAAATATATTTAGTGTTCAATAAATATATTTAGTGTTAAATATATTTAGTGTTGTTCACATCATATAAAGTTATATATAAATATATTTAGTGAATATATTTAGTGTTGTTCACATCATATAAAATTATATATAAATATATTTAGTGTTGTTTCAAAATAAATAGATTATTTAAACACACAATAATTTGGATAAAAAAACATCTCAATCACGTACCAATCTAGAAACATTTAAATATAACAAATTCACAAATAAGAATAAACTTTTATAAATAAAGAGAAATAAAAATTAAATTTCCAAATTAATAATAACTAAGCCATTGCAGCAATAATAAAACTAAATAGATTTTTTTATAGATATATGTTGTCAAAAAAGACAAGGAAAAAAAAAAGATAATGATGATGGAACGATGTGAATACATTGCCATTGTCAGACGTGAAATGATCGAAAGAGAATATTACCGTTGGAAAGGTGCAACAAATTAAAGTTTTGTTAAATTTCATAGCATCCTTTTTGATGAATATATACCTGCGCTCTCGCATTCCTTTTCTCTCCTCTCATGCCGCTATGGGGCTGATGTGGAGCACCCCATGTTGTTGTTCTTTGTATGTGCTATGTGTTGTGATTGTTCGTTCATGTTTAGCTATGTCTCATACGTGTGTTCGAGTTCGTGTTTAGTTGTGTTCCATCAAGTGTGTTGGAGTTCATGTCTAGTTCTGTTGTGTCTCGTCAAATGTGTTAACTGAGATGTTCCAGGGAGCTGGAAGATGACAATTGAAGTCATGATATTCAAAGTGATTTGTTCTATCTATTTATTTTAGGTGGATGTCTATATATTTGATTAAGTTTGAATGACTGGAAATTCAATTTAGATTGGGAGACTCTTTATAGCTTTGCGTTTTAATATTTAATAGAGATTATGGATTAAATTGTACAATAAATAAAATATATTTTTCCGATAAGTAAATTATAATGACAAAATTTTCGAAAATCATTATAGTATTAATTAAGTTTTGAAATCAATTTACAGACCAAAATTTATTGTATATTAGATTAATCACTTTTATAAATACATTAATTTATTGTATATTAGATTAATCACTTTTATAAATACATTAATTACATGTTATTATTTTTATCTTGATGAAACAATCAATTAATTGAGAAAGTATTTTAACCAAACACCAAAATAAAAATTATTCTAATTAAATTAAATATCTTAGATCCTAACAATAGCACAATATTTATGTTTAATAATAAAAAAATCAAAATTAAATTACCATTAAAATCCGCGAATACTATAATGATCAAACCACGTAGAAAATGGTTATAAACGAACATCATTCAAATTGTAATGTAGAAGATGGTTTGAAACGAACATAATTCAAATCGTAATACATTCGGGGTGATGAAACGTGGAATAATGGACAGAAAATGTTACCGTTGGAGCGGCCGAGAAAAGGCAAGTGGATTCTTTCTATAGATATATATGTTTCTATTCTCGAGAAAAAGCAGCTGAGAAGAGGATCATGTTGATCAAACAATGCGGAAGACGGTTATGAATTATCAAAATTAAAATTGGGTGTAGCCTTTAGGGCGATTTTTTTGCAAGTTTTCTCGTGGGTTTTTCAGTTAAATTTTTCTAAAATCCAGCAGTAATTTATTAAAATCGCAAGTTTGATACGTAATTTCTGCACAATCAAAGCATCCTAGGGGTTTTTCAGGGTGCTGAATTCAAATATGCAGTTAAAAAACCATTTTAAATAATACAAATCAAGATTTAACCTCAATTTTTTCCACCGAATTCCATCACTGAAATCTCTAAAAAATCGCACTAAAGACAACTCCTTAAAATTGTATTATGTTAAGGTTGTGACAGGTGAAATGATGGATCGAAAATATTACCGTTGGAGAGGTCAGCAAAGGCTTAGTTAAATTTCATAGCATCCTTTCAAAACGACTTATATGTGTTTTCCAATTTTAAATTAGTATAATTGGTTGTTTTTCAATTTAATAAATTTAAAGAGTGAACTTTATTTACAAACGAGTTTCATTTTAATAAATTTAGAAAAATTTTAAATTTATTTTAAAAGTTATTCGCTTTTATTTTCTAGTTAATCCGTTTAAAAATATCAATACACACTTATTTTCCAATTTAATAAAATTGAAAATATTAATACACACTTGGCCCCAGGAAATTTGGGCGTTGGGTTGTGTAGAGGGTGCCAATGGTGTCTCATGCTTGAGGCCACCTCTTACGCTTCTGGATCCTCCTACAACTATAATTTTACCGGCATCTTTTTGGCCTTTTTTTTCATTAGTGAATGTATTTCCTCTTGAGCCATCACAATACCATCCATTGTTTGTCTCCCTTTAACAAAGCCTGTATGTTCTTGAGAGATTAATCTAGGTAGGATAGATTTGAGGTGATTCACCATGATTGTGGCCATAATTTTGTAAATTACATTGCATAGAGCTATTGGTCTGAAACCTTGTGGTTCTTCTTAGTGGTTTGTTTTGGGAATGAGGGAAAGAAAGGTCGAATTCAGGGCCGCATACATTCTTTTATTGCATCGGGACTCCTCCACTAGCTTCACAATATCATCCCCCATGAACGACCACATAGCCTAAACGAATTCGGCTGTAAACCCGTCTCTGCCCAGTGATTTGTTTTTCGCCAGGCATTTGATGACTTCTTCTACCTCTGTCGGAGATTTCCCTTAGAAGGGCCATGTTCTGGTCCCTGTTCACTAGTTGGAGAATATGCCAAGTTATTATGTTTATTCTCTACCCTGTCTAGATTGGGTTCCGCTAGTAGGCTTTGAACATGTTGAACTATTAGGTTCTCCATATATTCCTTTTTAGTAAGGTGGCTTCCTTGCTGATCGAATAAGGGGAAGATCCTATTTTTTTGCCCGTGTTAAATCACGGCTTTGTGAAAAAACCTAGAATTGTGTTCCCCTTCCTTTAACCACTGGATTCTTGATTTTTGCTTCCACAATATCTCTTGTTGTTTCCTCTACTCTAATTTATTTATGAATTGCCCTTCTTCCTCCACTAAAGAATTAGTTTTACCTTCATTTATTATTTGTTGTTGCACTTTCCTCATATTAGCCTGGATCAATTCTTGCTCTTGTTGAATGTTTTCAAACTCTTCCTTTTTCCATTTTTTTTATTTTACCTTTAAGATAATTGAGTCAGATTTGGAAATTATGCATTAGATTTATGCCTTCTTTCCTGCTCTCATTCCACCATTCCTTCATTTTGTCAGTGAAGGTCAGTTCTTTTAACCAAAAGGCTTCAAACCTTAAGGGTCTATTTGATTGCACTTGTTTCATATCCACTTCTAGCCTAATTATCGAATGATTCGAAGCTAGGCAAGGTAGTATGGATGCCTTATAGTAAACATCGTTTCTTATTAGATTTTCTGTTGCCAAGAATCTGTCGAGACGAGATGATATTTTCCTATTTCCTCCCAGTTTATTGTTCCACGTATATTTGCCATTAATTGTTGGGATATCCACTAGGTGAAGTTCTTCCAGGATATCCCTAAATTTCTCCATTTGAGGCTCCTCCCTTCGCATTCCTCCTTTTTCCTACTCTAACGTTGTTATCAGGTTGAAGTTGCCTGCTAACATCCTTAGCGTTTCCTCATGCATTTGGTTTAGAGTCTTTATCGCTTAGAGGAATTTTTCCTTTTCTATTGGGATGTGCAGGCCATACACTGTAGAGAAAAATAATCAGTCTCTATTTCGTATGAGGCGGAACCGCCCTGTGAGAATGTGTTGCACGCATATCCAATAGTCTATAGTTTCCTCTAATGGATTCAACAAAATTTCTATCCCTACTACACTTCCTCTTGCATTTATTTCCATACCGTCATACCTCAGTTTCATCTTACTTAGGATATCTTCTGGTTTCCCTCTTGTGATCTTAGTTTCTTGAAGAAGCATGAATTGTGGTTTCTCTTTTCTCAGTCTCTATACTAAGTATCTCTATTTTCCTCAGTTGTTTAGGCCTCTTATGTTCCAGGATGTTACTATCATTGGGAAACTTTATTTAATTGTTTCTATACCGCTAATAGTGGTACCACCTTGTCTGCGTTCACCAACATTTCTCCCATTATTTGTATAGATTCCTGCAGGTTTATCTAGCCCCTTTTCTTCCAAGTTTTTTGCTTTGTTTTGATACTCATGGGGGTTTTCCTGGTGCATCCCTAGTTGTTCTGCTATCTCAGCCTATTCCTGTTCTTTCTTGGCTTGATATTTTTGGAAAGTATCTTTGTAGAGTCTCTTTTGGTCTTCTAGAATGAATCTTTCATCTAATTGTCTCCATTCATTCAAAAAATTTTGCAGGACTTATTCTTCCATACTAAGCTCCTCCCCCTTACTTGTGTCAATTTCCATTGTGGTGGTTTCATACCTACCTGTTCTTTTGTGTCTTCTTTGCTTGCGATTTCTCTTTGGGCTTTCTGCTTGGGTGTTGGTTTGCTTCACTAGAGCTTCTCTCTTTTCCTTTTTCCTGATAATCCATGGGTTGGGTCTCGCTTTCTTCTTCTTCTTCCACCTGTAATACTTCAAATTTTATTTTAATACTTGACTAGGCTTGGTGTTCTTTTCCTGGGTTATGGGGCTCCTTAGGTTGCCTCGTCTTGGTTTTAGCTCCTTGGAACCCCTCGTTGTCATCCTGTGGGTTCTTCTATTGCTTTTTCTTATTCTCCATCTCATCTAGGTTTAGCTAGCATTCCTTGAATAAATGGTCATATTCATGGCAACCTCGACATCTGAACGGGATATGTTCATAGTCTAAGGTCTGTTGCCAAACCTCCTCATGGTATTCTAGTTCCACAAATTCGGGTATGAGTTCTACTTGTTTATATATACATAGATTCTCATATATGATATATATATATGCCTCTTTTTGTTGTTTTTGCTATTTTGACAAATTTTCCTATTGTATTCCCAATGCCCTCTAATATTTTTTGTGTCCCAAAAGTCCACAGGGAGGCCAAACGATCTTACCCATATTGGGGCTGCCAAGAATTTCTCCTTGTCGGGGTCATAACATTCCTCCTAATATTTCATGAACAGACCAGCGTTATAATGGAAATAGGGGCCATTCTCAAATACCCTTTATTTATCTTGCAGGTTTGACAAGATTACTATAAAGAAGCCTCTAACTCTCATCTTGAGCTCGATATGGCCCTTAGGTTTCCATTTCTATTGTGTCCACTTGATAAGGTCTTTCTCCATCGGCCACACTCCTACGAACTTACATATCAACACGTGGCCCTTCATGAAGCTTCTGTATCTCTCCAATTTATTCATCAAGATGATGAATCGTGGTTTCTCTGTTGCACATGGAAAGCACTATCCCCTGCTACAAGCTTGCCACTATGCCCTGAGGACAAGTCCATTCATCTTGTTTGATTCCTGCGCTTGCAGCTGGGTGCTTGGATAATGACAAGAATCCCCTGAAGCGGCATCCCAGTAGGAGGGGATATCTCCCCGTCCCCTTGTCTTCCTCTGTCATTTCAGCCTGGAAGGAATCTCCCTGGTTTGCAGCAATGTTGGTGTCATTAGAGGATCAGTTTCATGACTGAGATTAGTTCATGGCAGAGTCACGGGTCTTCTAGGGTTGTAGAGTAGTTTTTCTTGATCAACAAAATAAAGTGAAGGGAATAATATTGAAACCAAGGAATTAATATTATAAATCCAATGTATATAAACACTAAGATAAATACTATAAACCCTAAAATAAACATGGTTGACCATCGTTTACTAAGGTTGATTTTCATATTGAGGCATTATTTGTCACAATGCGACATTGTACCACTTTTGATTTTAATAATGAGATAATATTTGTCACAATGTGACATTGTACAATGGTTGACCATGGTTGATAAGGGTTGATTTTCATATTAAGACAATCTTTGTCACAATTCTATGTTGGACCGTGGTTGACCATGGTTGATTTTCTTAGTGAGAAAATATTTGTCACATTATGACTTTGGACCACGGTTGACCATGATTGTAAACCCAAGGGATTATATTAAACTCTAGGATTTATATTATAAACCTTATGAATAATATTATACCCAGGGAATATGAACCCTTAGGTTGATAAACCCAAGGGATTAATATTATAAAACCAAGGCATATAAACCTTAATATAAATATTATAAACCTAGAATAACCATGGTTTACCATGGCTCATTTTCATATTGAGACAATACTTGTCATATTGTGATGTTGGATCATGGTTGAGTATGCATGATTTTCATATGGAGACAATCTTTCTCACAATGCGATGTTGACCCATGGTTGATTTTCATATTATGAAAATATTTTCCATAGTGTGATGTACGACCATTGTTGACCATGATTATAAACCCAAGGGATTTATATTAAACCCAAGGATTAATATTATAAACCCTATGAATAATATTACACCATAGGAATATGAACCCTTACATTAATAAACCCAATAGATTTATATTAAAAACCCTATGAATAATCTTAGGTCCTAAGAATATGAACCCTTATATTAATAAACCCAATGGATTGATATTATAAACCCAAGGGAATAATAAATTGAAGTGAATAATACTAAAACCCTAAGGGAATAATATTAAACCCAATGCATTAGTATTAGAAAACATAGGTATATAAATCCTAAGAAAAACACTATAAATCCCGAAATAAACATGGTTGACCATGGTTTACCATGGTTGATTTTCATATTTAGACAATCTTTGTCGCAATGCAACGATGAAGTTTTCTTGGCCATGATTGATTTCCATAGTGAGACAACCTTTTTCACAATTTGATATTGGACCATGGTTAATGATTATTGACTATGATTATAAACCCAATAGATTTATATTAAATCATAAGATTAATATTATAAACCTTATGAATAATATTATACCCTAGGAATATGAACCCTTAGATTAATAAATACAAATGATTGATTTTATAAACCCAAGGGATTAATTATAAAGCTAAAGGTATTACCAAAGAAAATAATATTAAACTAAAGGGATTCATATTATAAATCAAAGGTATATAAACCCTAAGATAAATATTATAAACCATAAAATAAACATGGTTGACAATGGTTGACCATGCTTCATTTTCTTATTGAGATAATATTTGTTATAACATGACAATGAAACATGGCTGAATATGTTCTATTTTCATATCGAGACAATATTTGTCATAATGCAATGTTGGACCATGGTTGTTTTTCATATTGAGATAATCTTTGTCATAATGTGACATTGAACCATGGTTGACCATGATTATAAACCCAAGGGATTTATATTAAACCCAAGGGATTTATATTAAACTCAAGGATTAATATTATAAACCCTATGAATAATATTTCACCCTTGGAATATGAACCCTTAGATTAATAAGCCCAAGGAACTGATATTATAAATCCTGGTGAACAATAAACCCGAAGGATTAATACTAAAAACCCAAGGGAATAATATAAAGCCCAATTTAATAGTATTATAAACCATATGTATACATAAAGCCTAAGATAAATGTTATAAACCATAATAAACATTGTTTACCATGATTGCTTTTCATATTGACACAATATTTGTCACCATATGACATTAGACCGTGGTTTACCATGGTTTATTTTCATATTTAGACAATCTTTGTGACAATGTAACATAGGACTATGGTTGACCATGATTAATGATGGTTGACGATGGTTGACAATGGTTGACTGTGGTTGATTTTCATATTGAGACAACATTTTTCACATTGTGACGTTGGACCATGGCTGACTATAGTTCAAAATGGTTTATTTTCATATTGAGACAATATTCATCACAATGTGACATTGGAATATAAACCCAAGATATTTATATTAATTCCTAGGATTAATATTATAAACCCGATGAATAATATTATACCCTAGGAATATGAATTCTTATATTAATAAACCCAAGGAATTGATATTATAAACCCAAGGAATTAATATTATAAACCTAATCTATATAAACTCTAGGATAAATACAGTAAACCCTAAAATAAACATGGATGAAAATATTGAGACAAAATTCGTCACAATGTGACATTGGACCATGGTTGGTCATATTGAGGCAATATTTATCATAATCCAATAGTGTACCATGGTTGAAAATGGTATATTCTCATACTGAGACAATATTTGTCGCAATGTGATATTTGACCATAAAAAACGATAATTATAAACCCAAGGGATTTATATTAAATTTTGGGATTAATATTATATACCCTATGAATGATATTATACCCTAGAAATATGGACCCTTAGATTAGTAAATCTAACGAATTGATATTATAAACCCACGGGATTAATCTTAAAAATCCAAGGGACTATAAACACAGGGAATAATATTAAATCCAAGGAATTAATATTATAAACCAAAGGTATATAAACCCTAACATAAATATTATAAACCCTAAAATAAACATGGCTGACTATGGTTTACCATGGTTGATTTCCATATTGAGACAATCATTGTCACAATGCGATGTTGGACCATGATTTTCGGTGTCAGAGAACTCATTCATAAAATACCTCCCCCAACAAGCTTGCATATAGGACCTGTTAAGAAAACTTTGTAAATGTCATTTCAGAACACTCACCCACAAAATTCCCACTCAAAAAATATATTTTTTATTTTATTTTTATTTTTAAATTATTTGTTCGACACTAATAAATATCGATAATAAATTTCACTCAACCAGGAGAATTATGTTCCATCAGAACTCACTCAACTAATCGAAAATATGAAATAATATTTCTAGAAATTAGGGAAAAAAATGGATTTATGGCAAAAACGAAATATGCATCATTTTCTAGAAACTTTGGTTAAAATTGCAAGAACATAACAACATAATATAGAGTCAATGGACTTTGATTGTGAGGAAAATTCTATAGTCCCTAGAGAGGTAGGGACTAATAATAGAAACATGGAAATTTTTTAATGAGAAAGAACTTATAGGAAAGTAATACTAGCACTTATTTGGAAATACTTAGGAATTATTATAAAAATATGCAATTTATAAAGCGAAAAAACGTAAATAGAAAAAATTTATAATAAGAACAAACTATGAATGTGGAACTAGCACTTATTTTGAAGTATTATATTAATGATAGAAACATATTCCTTCATTTGAATTCCTTATATGGAAAAACAACATGAATGATAATATTATTACTTAAATAGGAGTGTATATTTTGGAATAGGATTTTCATGATTTTAATTTAATTGTCAATATTTATTAGGTGAATGGTATCGATTCAATATCCATGGAATATTCTAGAATATTATTAGTACTATTCACTAATCAAATGTTAAGATCTATTTCCAAAGTAGGTATGTACTTTGCTCCTTTTAATTAAAATTATTAATTAAGAAAAATATCATATGAACAAGTGTAATATGAAGTGAGTTATGGTTTTATGGGCATGTGTTATTGATAAGCCATGATATTGGTCCATGTTATTCTAGAAAATCCTATTTTCAAGTTAAGAATTTATAGCTTAGAAATGTTCATTGTGAAAAATTTTGTTACATGTTTTTCATATTTATATATGTTCAATTTTTATATTAATTATTTCTATAGTAATAATAATAATCATAATGATAATTTAAAAATAAAGTTAAAATTTAGTTAACTTTTATAATTTTAGAAACAATTTTTTTGTAAAACTAGTATTTCATTAATCAATTGGGACATAGCATGTACATCATATGCCTCTCGACCATAGTCTACCAATTAGGAAATTAGGCCACTAGTGGAAATATAGTTCCTTTATCAAAAATTTCAAATATAACTCAAAAAAATTGTATCCATATCATGGATAAACATTTCTTCCAATTCTATCATGCAAATTCATAGGACTAGGTGCATGAAAATGGAAAAAATGTTGTCAAAATTCAATGCAACTATGAACCTTGAAACCCAAGATAAAATTCTATAGTAAACAAAAAGAGGTACCATGAAATGTATTAGTTGGATGTTGAAATATTAATTGGTGTCTTGGTGTGCCACATCAAGATGTTTTTTTTCCTATGGAGGTGATGGCCTCAATTCACATTGATCACAGAGTCATGTCTTGAGTTCAAGATACATCTCTTGGTTCTCTGCTTCGATGGAACTTAGATGAAGGTAGAGATTACTTTTAGTGTCTTCCTTATCCTTGAGGGGTTTTCCAATCAATGTTTTGATGTGCCAATATAATTCTATAGTACATAAACACTGATTTTATCTTCCTTTATTGTGGTAGAGATCTAGAAGCCACTCAACTATTGAGGAGTGGATTTCCTCAGTAGCGTGCTCATTCCTTCTAGTCATTTATTCAAGTGCTAATTTGTTCACAACTATCTAGATTTGTTCAGGGGTGTGCTTTTGGTACTTATACATTCGATATTATGTTTAGAAGCAGTCTCGTGAACTCCCCTCACCCCTACTAGAGGAGTTATTTTGACTTCTCATGCAGTAGTAGGGCATCATGGAGGATATATGATAACAAAATATGACAATGAGGGTGGCAAGATAGGGTAAAGTATAACACGAAAGCACAACAATGTTGAGAGAAATAAAAGTTAGTTGCAATAGAAAGATGAATCTAAGATGAAGTGGAGTAACTAATATTTCGACTTCTCATGTACTAGTAGGGCATGATGGAGGATATAGGCTAACAAGAAATGACAATAAGGGTGGCAGGATAGGGTAAAGGATAACACGAAAGCACAATAGTGTTGGGAGAAATAAAAATAAGTTGCAATAGAAATATGAATCTAAGATGATGTGGAGTAACTAGTGATGAGTAAACAAGCGCTACAAGGAAATCAGGTAAATCAATTGTGATCTTATTAAAGCACTGTGAGGGACAAACGCTAGGGTCCAAACAATCTATGTGTTGGTATAATGGAATGAATATGAGCTTGTACATAGTGAATAAATTTGTAGCATGAGAAGGAATGAAGTGAAATGACTTATATCACATGAATTATATGGCTAGGAAACACAAATAATTTCAACTTGTTTCCAAAAAAACTTTAAAGGAAAATGGAACTGAGACTAAGCACGAAATGTAAAAAAGACACTTTTTTCTAAGAAACAATGAATATGATGTTGCACTAGAGCTAAAAATTGTGGGGCCTAAGCACCCAACCATTCCAATTTAGCCACGAACTATCGACCACCATAAGTAGACAAAACCCCAAGAGCTAACAAATTTTAGTGGCCTCCTTTAGCTAAGTATCAAGGGAATTCTTCAAAAATATTTTTAACTCAAGCAAGGATAGATTAGTAGCACTTGTTCTTTTCCCTTCCAAATAAGTGGAAACAATAGAGGTAGGTAGGAAAATCATACTTGAGGTAAGAATTTTCCCCTTCCCCATTCTAGTGTAGTGATAACCACATGTAGCATAGCTAACAATATTATCTTAGTGTACATAATACCCATCCTCTTTGTTCCAAGAGTGAGTAATACATTGGAATGATTTCGTACCTCACATCACATGGATGTTAAATGTGATGGATAATTGGAGGGTAGCATGGCCCTACCTCCCCACCACCCCCCCCCCCCCCCCCCCCCCATGTGGATCCAGGTGACAACAGAGGGCTAATCCCTCCTCCCCTCTCATATTTTTTTAGTGTGGCATCTCTATTGATAATAATTGTTAAGTAAGTGTTTTGGTGATTATCATGAATTGATGTCTATCATTTCCTACCAACCATTAAATTTATATAGCTGGAAAAATCTTAATAAAATATTAAATAAATGTTTAAAAATAAATATTTCATTAATATTCAAACTGAAATTGCAATAACAACCATTTGCTAACCAATTTAAAAAACATTTAAAATTAAGTCGTAAATAATTAATAAAAATTAAGGAAATGACACATAGTAAAAAAATAAGAAAATATGTTACAAAGAGAGAAAACAAAGTGAAAACTTGAAGGGGGAGTTCTTAAAGATAGAATGAAAGGTCTTTATTCCTTCTCTAATGTGCCGAAAAAGAATCCATTACAAAATGAAAAACATATTATTTCTTGAAGAGTAGGTTAGTAATGATTGAACAAGGTCCCTAACTACTCCCTGTCATGACATAAGATCTACATTAGGTGGCTTAGCGAGAATATTGAGAGAGTCATTGATAATAGAATGACGTCTATTTTTTTTCATCCATACCTTCCATGCAATTTGTACTGGTTGGCATGAATAACAAGGAAATTATAATAAAACATAGATGAAGCCAATTCAAACTAGCCATAAATCCAAATCAAATAATTACTCACTATAAATAATAGATAGAAGAATAAATAAAAGGGATCCCAGATATACATATATTTATATCTCCATTGGAGATTCTCCACAATGCATCCATATTTTTCATTGCTCAACCCACAATGAAGTCAAAATCAAATTATTCAAAATATTTAGGAAAAATACTACTTGGCGAATCTCATGCTAACCCTAATACCACATGGGGAATCTCTTGTTGACCCTAAGAGTGTCAATCTCTAAGAGAAAGTTTCATAAAATGGGTTAATAAAAGCTTCAACATAAACACTTGGATAGTATTTATGTAGCTCATTGAGCCCCCATTATTCATGTAGCATTTTTCATTGATTATCCTTGCAACATTGGTTAGTATTCTGTACTCATGAGTCAATTTTTTTAATAATGTATCAATTTTTTTATGTGCTTTAATGCATCTAATTTTCCATTGTGTTTACATAATTTAAATTCAATTTTGGGAATTTCTAGAGTTGGGATTTGGTGGATATTTAAGGATTTTTTTTATTATTCTTAAGTTGTTTTCCTTAGTTCCTTGAATTTAGAGGAAATAATGCTAGAGATACCTATTAGATTGGGATAATTCTTCTTCATATTTAATTTGCCATGAGGAAATACAATGATTTTAGAAAGCTACTATAGCTCATGGAGGTATGACTCCCAACAATAACCAGGTGCTCTTGCCAAAGAATTCTACACAAAATCTAATAGAAAAGGTTGAAATATTCACATAAATACTATTGTCAATGAGTTCTTTGGGTTTGGATTTATTTGCAATCATCCATGGAGATGGGTATAGATGTGTCATAGCTGACTGTAAGGGGTTTGGATTTTTTTATTTTGGTTTTTCCTTTTGACTTGTTGGATCACGCTTTGTAGATTACAGTGACCATGTATCTATGATTTTTTATTTTTTCTCATAATTAGGAAAATCCGTGAACCTGTGGCTTGTTACTAAAGAGACATAAGATGATGTCAATACTTATAACATTATACTCATAACATGAAGAAACCAACCACAAACCTCACTAAATAGAAAAAATGTTTTTACAATCTAGGAAAAGCCCTTATATCGATTCACAAATGCCTTCACGTGCCTATGCACTATCCCAGTGCAATGGACCTGCCATGTATACATGGAACTTAATTATAATACACGCTCAATTGGTTAGTATGTGGACAAGTGAATATTTTTTATCTGAAACAAAAAAGAATGAGATAGACTCTTAGCTTATGCAAATAATTAATTCCTTTAAACCAAAATCAAAATTCACTTTGTAAATGTGCCTTGATATTGGAGAATATATAATCTAGATAATTATAAATAATAAAACAATTATGATAAAATTCATTAAAATTAAAGTATGTATATATATATCTATATCTATATATATATATATATATATATATATATATATATATATATATATATATATATATATATAATGTTTTTTTAATAGAACAAAAATATTCATTATATCATTTTGAATATCAATTAATTTTTATATATAGAGAATGGGGAAATGCTATATAAACTTTGTTTTACAAATTTTTGATTGAAAACACGTTCTTTCATTATACTTTGTGGTGTTTCACCATTTCTTGATGAGAGAATTGACAAAAAAATCTCCAATCTTCAAAATTAGCTTCTAAATAATATTTTTAGACATCAAAATGGCTATTCTTCTGCTGCAAGAATTCAAACCTTGTCCTGTCTTGGTGCTAGGCATTCAGCATGATCATGAATTTCAAATGAAAATAACACAAATAAATTGTACAGTATATCCATCACATTACAATCCACCCGTCTTTTTCGAGAAGGATGGACTAGTGAAGGTAGGGATGAAAATGATTGCAGGGTCACTATAATTTTTTTCCATAATCAATCATAGAGTGCAATAGAGAAATGATCCTTTGAACCGTATTGGCTACAATTGCAACTTTACATGATGAAGATGAACTCAAGCATCAACTTTGGGAATTTAAATTGATTGATATTTAAAGGATCAAATGAAAAATATATTTATTTCCTGATGTTTATTAATAAATGTGTTGATTAATATTCATTATATTAATAAGTTAGTTGATATTCATCCTATCAATAAATTTTTTCATATCTCTGATCAGGGTGTGAGCCGACAAATGGATCTTGTCAGGATTTGGCTCATGTGTAAGTTGAAAGATGTAAGGGTTGGAGGGTGGTTTATGCACAACCCTCGCATGCTTGGTAACAAAAGTATGGTAAAAGTGTGCATGCCAACAATTAATAATGACAAGATGGGACAGAGTGATACCTCCTCAAACATGTTAAGGGTTTCCTTCTCCTCATTCTCAAGTGTTTGGTTTCTAGTTTTAGTATTTGGTTTTGGTATAGTGTTCCTAAGTCACTCGTGGTCGTTCAAGAGGAAGGTTCTGTAGGTTAGTTACCCTAGTGTTGTTGGTTTTCCCAGTCTCATATCCAAATACACTGGGTATGCTATTTGTATTTTCCCTCTTCATCACCTTCTTTCTACAACCTATTCTCCTGTTTCACAGATATTGTGTAGAAATATTTGTAAAATAGTCTTTGCAAGAAATTGGAATCTATGTCATGAATTATGGAAATCTCCTCCTAGATTTTGCTCCGTGTTTTCTTCTTTCTATATGACTATCTCTGTTCTCTTTGGTATTTTATTATCTCGCATGGGCATGTACTACATCTCTCTGGCTTGGAGCCCTGTGCATGTTGCATGCTTGTAATTATGTGCTAGTTATTTACTCCATTTGATGTCTCTTTTAGTCTGGAAGATTAATAATTTCCTATTTTTGGATCCTCTTGTTTTACCTTTGTGTCTAGTTGGAAATGGGCTTAGGGAGCCAGGGCATGTTGTTCCTTTCCTTGGGTGGTAAACCCATCTTGTTTAACCCCTGTGTCCATTCTTAAGCAGTCTTGCGGAGCCTAGGTATGTTTCTCCATGTCGTGGGTATCAGACCCATCTCAGTCTCAGGTTAATTTTCGAGTTCAGGCCTAAAATTAGCTATTCAATGCCTCTATGTTGTGATAATTTACTAGGTCTTTACTGTCTCTATAATTTTCAGGACCCCAAACTATCAAGTTTCTCCAAGCTCGAGCTCCCAACAACATGTTCCAGGGTTTTCATCATATCCATTTTTTTTTTAGAAGCATCATGCTTCATCCTTCCTCTGGCTTTAGCTCTTTGGGAAGTGGTGGTCGGAGTTAGGGAAGGAACACGGGGAAGTAGGGAGATAATGACCAAGCTTAGGCTCGCAAGACACGGGGAAGAGGTTGTAAATTAGACGCACAACTAATCCAAGATCCAACCCACTCCTATCAGGTAGGTACCCTGTCTAAAGTTCGACATCTAATTTCAAATTGGGAAATAGAACTTAATCAACAGCCAGAAACAGAGTTTCAATTAGAAGATTTGAGAGACATGGTCCTTGAACCTGCTCATTCTAGACGACGTACTTCTCAATACAAGAACACCGTTCAACTATATTGGTTGTTGAAGAACATTGTGGAGAAGGCCATAATGAGCCCTCTAGCTAGCTCTGTTAAGTCTAACCATGGTCTTAAGTAAATCTAAGAGGAATTTTAATTTATCTAGTTCCAAGTTCAGCAGAAGAATGTCTTCTTAGCCACATTGAGAAACACATTGTGTGTCTTCCTTAGTTTGAATT
The DNA here is from genome assembly GCA_031772625.1 of Pinus tabuliformis. Lineage (NCBI taxonomy): Eukaryota > Viridiplantae > Streptophyta > Pinopsida > Pinales > Pinaceae > Pinus > Pinus tabuliformis. The sequence goes on from CM062819.1 coordinate 448,502,744, forward strand.
ACCAAGTTCAAGTGTGAAGGATCTAGCTCCAGTGGATTCCTTCGACGAATAACAATCTGCCTGAATCTATTTGGTTTCAATTTTGTTTAACTCTTTATGGTAAATCAATTGGTTAGTTTATTATGGTAGAATTATTTAGCTTGTAGATGGTTTTAAATCACTCAATATTATATGGCATTGTTAGAGAAACTCAATCTTTACTATTTCTTGGTGGCTTACAATGTTGTTCTATGGCAAACGGAGCTAGTTTCCCAATGGGAAGGTTGAGGCCATTGAACTCCTTGAATATGGTCGTAACCTGCTTTTGATGAATATGAATGAAAAGATCTTGGGAAGTTTGAAAAAAAGTAAACTTTTTCTTAAAAAATCTATTTAGGTTTAGGCTATTATAATATTTTAAGCAATTTCATTATAGTATAAAAGAAAGAGAAAAAAATAAGTAATAATCAATACTATTATTGAAATATTTTTTTGAACTAAAATATAATAAAATCTTTGGTGGAAACTGATATTATATTGATAAAAACTAGATATGTTAATACATTTTAAAATAAAATCTAAAATACATAGAAGGTGACATGTTGAATATACTAATTCATTATTTACAATTATCTTATATAATAGTACAAAAAAATTTATGTCCATATTAAGTTAAAAAAAAAGAGAGTAAAGAAAAGAAGAAAAAAAACATATTATTAATTTTAACATGTGGCAACAAAGATTACATTGTATATTCTAAAAGGTTAGAGAGACTTTGAGGAAGAAAGATAATAAAACAATTTTATTTTATTTTATTTTATTTAGAGTGATTTATTTTATAGTTAATGAGATTATTTGTTTAAATTCTTACGGAAATATAATAAAATTTTGATAAATATCAAGGAAAATTTAAAGATAAATAATTATCTATTTAATTGAAAAATATTATACAATTAATTTCTGATAATTATTTATAAATAGTAAATTTAAAAATTATATATAAGTATATTTTAAAATTTAAAAAAACTATTAAAATAAGAAAACAATATTAAAACTTAAATATCAAAAACATATTTTTTATCTTCATTGTGATTCGAATAAGAATATACTATGGACAAGAATCTAAATATAAATAGTTGTTTTTAAATTTAATTCAAATAATAGGTTAAATTGATTAAGGAAACTAAACTGACCTCGAAAGCTTTCTTTCCCATTATTTTCAATACCAGCAACCGTAGTCATGAAACTTCATAAACAGAAGGCAAAAGAATAACGTGAGCAATCATGAAAGAAGAAGGCATGTTACACGATAAATCTAAAATATACGAGCACATTACATATTCTACTAAATCTAAAATATAACAGTACACGTCATATTTAACACAACTGAACAACCGTAAACCGAAATTGAACCAAACGCATCCATATCTCAGTGTGAAAAGGCGAAAACGCAAGAACAAAACGCTACTACTGCAAATTGGAAAAACGTAGTGCCTACTTCTTAAAGATCGAATTAGAATTCTTTTTTCTTCCCGTCGTGCCACGGGTTTTTTACTTTGGACTGACCCACCATTGATATGAAAATATAATAAATGAAATATAGAGTCGCATATCTTTCTGTGAAAGGAATGCCCAGAAAGAATTTATTAAAAAATGTAAAGCATAGTACTCATCCGAAGAAGTTTGATGATCGAACGACCTCCCTCGCTGCTTCCTTGCCGTTCCATAAGATTTGAGTGGCTTCAATGAGAAGATAGTGAGTTATTGATGATCGGATGAATTCTCTCTTGACTCCCTCGCCACTGGCAATTTGAAATTACCATAAAACATACATGAAGCCAAATCAGAATACTATTCAGTAAATAAGATAGATCTGTTCGGATAGGCAGATGTTCACTATCACCATTCATAAATCTGCACAAATGCATTCATCTCTTGCTTTGCTTAACCCACAATGAAGTTGAACTCCGAATTCTGTCAAAATATTTATGACAAAAATTTCAACAGAAAAGAAATTAATTAGAAAAAAAAAGGAGAAATAAGTTTATTAAAACAGAAAGCGCTCCGCATGAAAACAAACGGGGCTCGAGCAGAGGGAATTATCTATCACGAAGGATCCTATCAAATTTAGAGATCCTTGGTGTTGCTTGGACGCTCCAACGGTAATATTTTCCATCAAACCTGCCACGTTTGAATTCCTATATGACGAAGGATCCTATAAAATTTAATTTAAAGATGCTTGGCGTTGCTAGCATCCCACGTTTGAATTCCTATAACCGTCTTCTACATCGGTTTATCATCACGATCCTCCACTCCGTCATTATTGCTACATCAACACATAATGAATCCCATCAACACAAAAATCATTCCCATTTTCATTATTGTGATAAGCCACGCCCTTGGTAGCGAAAATATCGGAAAATAAACATTGTGATACTCCACTCCCCTTGTTAGCGGAATATCGGGAAGGAAACATTCATGTGATGAATATATTGACCTGCCAAAAAAGGCAAGTGTAGAGTAAAATTCGCTTTTCTAACTTGGCATAATCAATAACGACAACGTTCATTCCCTTCGTATCGAAGGCACCCACCTCGATTTGTAAAATGCAGTTTCCTCATCATGATCCCTTTCTCAGCTGTTTTTTCTGGTTATCATGATTACATAAAACAGGACATATATCTATTAAGAAAGGATCTATTTGGCTTTGCTTGGCCGTCCAACGGTAATATTTTCCATCCATCACCTCACGTTTCACAACCCCAATGTAATACAATTTGAATTGTGTACGTGTATAACCATCTTCCACGTGGTTTCAACATCATGATACTCTGGTCCGCGACTTTGGATCCGATCCTGGTCATCATGACTAGAGCAATCCCATAATGATTCCCATTTTCATCATTGTGATTGGTTTAGCTTTATGATTATAATCATCCAATCGATATATTAAGTTGCAAAGAAATATAACTGACTTTCTAAACGTTTAAACTAAGCAAGGGTGAAAATATTCACAACCGTTCATTTCCAAGGTACCACGCTCAACTGCTCAAAAAAATTGGAATAAATCAATAAGCTTGATTGGTAAAAGCATGGGATAAATTAGTATGATTTTTACATTAACCCTAATATTTTCAAACATTTAGTTATTACATAAATGATTTTATTTCTAAATAATAGTGACTATATAATTTTATAAATAAAATAAAATAAATAACTAATATTACTAATAATCTATATAGCTTAATAAATTTAACTTAATAAATTAAACTAAATAATAATGTCTATTGATTATTTATTTTTATAATAAGATTTTATAAGTTAAGCATAACAGAATGAGAACCGAGAAGGAAACATGTTAATGTGCACACAACGATTGTCTATATCTATTGTTTATAAGATGTTTTATATTTTGTTTATTTATAATATATTTTATAAGTTAATTATATCATATGTTATTCGATAAATTAGATCATATTATATATGATAAATTAAATTATAATATTAAATAAATAAGAAAAATAAATTTAACATTAAATATATAAGAATATTTATTAATTTTTTATAATTAATATATGACGGATATAAAAAAATATTAATATTTTCTATTTTTAAATATAAAATATATCTTTTTAATTAAAAAAAATTGATATATAAACTTTTGTTTAGAAAACAATATACTCAGAGCATAGACTTACTAAGTTAGCTTTAAATTCCGGCCAAAACCACCTAGGGCTCAAATGAGGTTGGTATAAAGACAACAGGGCCTGGTCAGACCATTAGGAGATCCACAAGAATGTTGCATTGCAAAACATTAATAACATTACAAATATTGTTACTTCTAACTTCAAAGAAAAAATGTGGTGTGAGAAAGATTTAACATTTAAAAGAAAATTAAGATATTATAAGGAGGTCATCAACCCCACCCTAGAAGATCAAAAATACCTCTCTGTTTAACTAGCTCGAAGAAGAAAATTAATATAGCGAAGATTAGAATGAGCGCTCATGAGCTCCATAGTGAAACAGGTAGTTGGGCAGTTCCTAAAACACCATGGATGGAAAGGTTCTGCCCTGCTTACAACCACATTAGATATCAGTTTCAAAATATTTGTTGCAATACTGACCTTCCTAGGCTTTTATGTTGTAATTTGTGAGCTCAATAGGCTTCTCTCCAAGCCTTTTGAGCATAGGAATAAAATCTTAAATCAAACTAAATAATTCATTTCTTTAGGTCCCATATACCAAAGTTTGGTCTCAATGGACATTAACCATCATCATCATCAATATATGGCCATAAAAAAGGCACCATACTGCATTTCTAAAAACGCATTAAATAAAATCATTAAGATATCCAAAGTGCCATGCTCGGTAAAGGACATGGAATAAATTGATTCGATCTCAGCTAAACATATCAATTTTAACTCTCCACTTAAATAAAATTAATCAATTTATCACTATTTTTTTATATATATGTTTAGACTAACCTAAGTACCCACGGGGGATTTGAACTAGTAACCTATCCCAAGGAGTGCCTTAATACCGCATCCATTCACCATCAATTCAAAACCCCGTAAACCACTATTTTATTTTATTATACAAGTAATATTTTATAATTTATCCAATAATTTATTATAATTAACTTAGATATTACATTATTCATTGTCCACAACACACCATTTAGATAAAACAATACATGTTTTATATCATGTTCATTTACTTCGACAATCAAATTTCTTTTAAAACGAAGAAATTTCTAACTTTAAATAGTAAATATGGCCATATTACATCTCGCCCACTGCCTTCTCTTCTTTAATTAGAATAATTTGATTTCACATAAAATTATTCTTTTTATTTTATGATAAGTGAAATTCTAATATAAATATATTGAACAGAAAAATTAAAATAATATTGTAATAATATATATGTTTCATTTTATTCTTAATATGATTAAAATTTTTATCAATTTGTTTTTCTCAATAATTTAATAATTCATATAATTTTAGGATAATAAATAATTATTAATATCTAAATAATTATGTATTTAAAAAATTTAAATATATAATACAGTTATCATAATCCATTTTAATGTGACATTTATCAAATTTGGAAAGGGATTAATGTGATACCTCTAGATAATGGAAATATTTAATTTATTGCCAACTAAATAAATTGTTTTTTATTTGAAGTTATAAAAATTATTTCTTGAATTTAATTATGCAGAAGTGAAATAGCAGTTACTTGTAAATGTTGTTTTACTTGTTAAAGTAGTTAGAATTCACAACAATTACATGTAAATAGTGTTTTACTTGTTAAAGTAGTTAGGATTGATAGAAGTTACATGTAAATATTGTTTTACTTGTTAAAGAAGTTAGAATTGATAACATTTACCTGTAAATATTGTTTTACTTGTTCAAGTAGTTAGAATTGACAGCAGTTACATGTCAATATCGTTTTAGTTGTTAAAGTAGTTAGGATTGAAAGTTAGCTATCTCTAACTAATTTATTGGGGATTTATTCAAGAAATATCAAGAGGGTATACGTCTATGTCTGGTTTGGACCATATAGCTTAGAGAAAATGGTTCTCATAAAAAGAAAATCTCTTGTATCCAGGAACAACTTAGAAGGAGACTAACTAGCATAGTAGTCTCAAGGTTGGGAGGCAAAATAGTGAGCAACAAGATCCAGTTGCAGATCAAATCTGAAAGACAGCGTGATCCATCCAGATAAGTGAAAATTCTAATATTAAATAGTTAGAGATCTGATATGTATCTTTCGATAAATCTATGTCTGATATTTGTTAATAAATAGTAAAGATAGAATGGTTAACTCAGGGTATCTTGTATAAAATAGCTCATAGAAATATTTATGTATCTAGATGAGAAGTAGAATTACTTTTCTAATACCTATAGAAATGCACAGTCAAATATGGCGGAAAATGACAATGGCGCTGATAGATTCTAGGTATGTAAACATTATATCAATAGAACAAAAAATAAGAAGATGATAAATGCCAAGATTTCTATACAGATTATATATATAGAAAGATATAGTACGCACGTGATCCTGTTATTAGATGAAGGAAAACCATGATCACGAGGGACAGTCGAAACAAATCTGAATGTATGAGAAAATAATAAACATTCATACCGTGTAAAAAGGGAAACATTTAGTAATGTGAACTTCCAATGTTAACAGAGAAATTTAAAAACCAAATTAACTGAATTTATAAACTGTGACAGATAAATTACAAGTACAATTCCTTTATACCATACATAACCAAAATTTCCTCCCTCGGAGGTGAGGTCAGATAATAGTAACCTCTACCTCATAAATCACAGTCGCTCAATATTTTACAGTTTCAACTTGAAAATAGACGAGCATTTCGAACTCTGTCTTGACAGAAGTAATGAAACGACTATCGAAAATAATACACTAGACAGAAGGGGTTTATGGATAATTAAGAAAATGGCAAACACAAGAATTGTAAGCTAGATTCTAAAACCCTCTTAACAACAATGCGAGTCTATCCAAAAATCTATTACCGGAAAGGAAAAAAAAAATAGATTTGGATCATGTTTTTGGTCTACCGATAACCCTTTACACAATATAAAATTCATTTCTCCCTTAAAAGCCAAAAATGCTTCTAACAGTAAGATATTACAAATATACAACATATAAATTAGCAATTCATCCAGTAAAGTCTTCCTTCTAGAGTTCAAAACCCTCCAACTAAGAAAACCCTTAACATAACATAATGGGAAGGTACGGGTACTCGATAAGTAACCTAGAACATCCATCACTGCACTCAGAGGGCCAAGCAAATAATTTCCCTGGTTTATCGTCAAAACCTCTGTTACTTGTGAAACCATTCGTCCCACCCTAAAGGAGTAAAAAGGTTAAACCTCTACGCGTAAAATCAAAGATTGAGTAATAAGCTAGATAACAGAACTAGAATCAAACCATTTAAACATTACCTGGAATTGAAATGCATGTATAAACCCTCTTCATAATTGAACGTGCAACAAGGTACATGATTACGCCTGCCGAGGGAATCCATAGCTGTATAGGAAGCATTATTATGTTAAGGGTAAGTAAAATGGGAAACAAACAACCTCCTACAACAAAGGAAGGACCTGTAGCTATCAGAGTGGGAAAACCCCACTGTAGAGCGTGTTGTACCTACTTTCAGGAGGAAGGAATGAATAGGTAATGACACTACTCTAGAAGCATAGAATTATAAGGTTCACCTCCACCATTCAATTTGACTCAACATCTGGGCACTGTTGATGAGGATCCATTCCCAAGGTTGAAAACAAAGCAGTACCATGGATGAAGACTCTAGAGGGGCGATAAATCCACACCTAGGCCGATCCAACAACCTTAGAGTTAATGCAGCATAAGTGAAGGACCCGTGGAAAATTAATGCACATTTCAATGACATGATAGAACTAAATATCTCAGTTTAATCACAGTGTAGTTTACGAAATTGGTAAGTCATGGTTCGACGGTAAGTGGACTAGTTCACTTGGCTTGAAATCCAACTAGGGTATATTCACGTTAAAACCTTAGTCATGACAAGTCTATGTAATGAGTTTTGTAAAAGAAAAGAGACCATACTTATTTATTATTCCGATGAAATGTAAAAGAGTAAAATAAAATTGGTAATAAATTACAGAGATGACATAAATATGTACATTATCATTAAATGATCTCTGCTTATTATCAAGTAATTTTTGTATAAAAAAAAATTGCATCTCTTGATATGTAGATGTGTGACATATGGTATCAGAGCGGTGAGGTTGATAATTGAGACCTTTAGACTATAAGTAAATAACAACATCTTTGATTTGCATAGAGGAAGAAGGGAATCAGTCAGCATGAAGAGGACTGGAAATCCACCACAGAGGTCCGCAATGGGAACAGGGACAACATCATTTTAAGAAGTCAATCCTGAGGTATGGATGTAGTTGGGAGAAGAGTCGTGAAAAACGAATACTGCTATCATGGAAATTGTAAAATAATTGAAGGATGGGATGGCTCGGTTGCTGGCAGATAATGAAAAGTTGATGCAGGAGCAGGAAAATATTATGAAGAGTCTATCTGATAGAAAAAATCATTGACCACTAATCTCCATCCCTGAAGACAAAAATATGACTAGCGAGTAATAATTTGGAACTAAGAATGTGGAAACAAAGGGTGGCGAAGAGAATCATGAAGAAAAATCAAATAATGTGTTAGGACACAAGACACAAAAGAGGCAAAAAATGGAGCTTCAAGGGGAATTTCAGAAAGAGGCAACGAAAGCCTAGCTCATTAATATGAACAAGTATTTTTACCTGTCCAAGTACAACCACAATTTAAAAGCTCATTTCTCCTTCTTCCATCTACAGGGGAAAGCCACCCTGTGGTGGGAAGAATTAAAAAAAGTTCGCGGTGTAAATGAACAAAGCATAACCTGGGAAAAATTTCAAAGGTATTTTAAAGAAAAATATCTAACTGAAAGATTTTAGGATGAAAAGGTAAAGGAGTTTCATGACCTTCGACTAGGTCAATTGTCCATGGATGAGTTCATAACAAATTTACATCCTTACTTCGGTATGTCCCTTACATACATAAAGAAAGGGAAAAAGTGCAACAGTTTATCAGTAGTCTTCCACTATTCATGAAGGAAGGACTTGATTTTGATAACCCAAAAACCATGGAAGAAGTTATACTGAAAGCACCAATGTGCTACCAGCAGAACAAACAAAAGGGTGATGTGGGAAAGAGATGGGTCAACAAAAAGGGAATTAAAATTTCTTGTAGTCACAAGAGAAATAAGGGAACATTCAACAAAGGACTGTATAAAGGTAAAGCTATCTGGAATATAAATAGAAATCATCCCAAGTTTAAATTACCAGGTGAAATGAAAATGAATGAGCAGTCAAGCAGAACTTAAGTAGAATTAACCAACATACCACCTATACAGTGTTGGGGATGTGGAGGCCCGCATGATGTCAAAAACTTCCCACACCATAAGGGAGCTGATCAAATTCATAGATTCAACAAGCTTCTGTTGTGGGAGAAGTGGCAAGAATCATTCCTAAAATTAATGCTACCCTTGAAGACCATCAGGCAGAATATCAGCCAACCATGGTTGAATTTGAAGGTAATGTTTTTAACCAAACCATATCCATTTTAATTGATCTTGGAGCTACTTTGAGTTATATTAGACCCAAGATAGTGGAACAATGTTGTTTGTAACCTATTAAGTTTAAAAATCCTTGGTTAGTACAAATACCCACGGGAGTAAAGAAGGGTGTTGGCAAAGTCAAATTCTATCCCCTAATATTAGCTAGTCAGACTATCATGGTAGATCTGAATGTGTTAACACTATGATCATACGAAATATTTATATGTATGAACTGGTTGGAAAAACATTGGTCCTTCATTAATTGTAAAACCAAAACCATTAAATACCTAGATGAGAAAGGAGAAAGACAGGAAATTCAAGGTAATAAAAAACCTTTGAAATTAAGGCTTGTGACAGTGTCCCAATTAGTGAAATGCATCAGAGAAGGCTACCAGGTTTATGCAATACAAGTAGGGTATGTCGGTTCTAAGGATAAAAATATTTCATTATAGAATATACTAGTGGTGCAGATTTTTCCATACGTATTTCCTGAGGAAATCCCGAGACTACCCCGAAAAGGGACATATATTTCACCATTGAGTTGATTCTGAGAGCTACCTAACTCTCATGAGCCCCCTACCGTATGAGTATACCGGAACTAACAGAATAAAAAATGTAGCTACAAGAGCTACTTGATAAAAAGTATATCCATCCCAGTGTGTCACCTTGGGGAGCTCTGGTGCTCTTTGTTAGGAAGAAGGACGGGACCTTGCGAATGTGCATCAATTATCGTTAGTTAAATAAGCTGACTATTAAGAATAAATACCACGTCCCCCATGTAGATGATTTATTTTATCAAGTGAAAGGTGCAACCATGTTTTCAAAGATTGACCTCCACTCAGGTTACCATCAAATTATGATAAAGGAAGAAGACATAGAAAAAACTGCTTTTAGGACTCGTTATGGATATTATGAGTTCATGGTGCTACCTTTTGGACTGAATAATGCCCTAGCAACCTTCATGTTCCTCATAAATAGTATATTTCATCAGTATTTGGATAATTTTGTGTTAATCTTTATCGATGATATACTGATATACTCCCAGAACATAGAAGAACATAAGGAGCATCTCAGTGTTGCTCTGCAAGTTCTAACAGAACACCAATTGTATGCTAAGTACAGTAAATATGATTTCTTTAAAGAAGAAATTATGTACTTGGGACATGTCTTTGCCAAGAATGGAATCATAGTGGACCCAGAGAAAATAAGGAATATCATGGAGTGGCAGGTACCAAAGGGCGTAGCTGACATAAGATCATTCATGGATCTAGCCAGATATTATAGACGATTTATGGAAGGATTTTCTAGGGTGGCATATCCCATTACCTCTCTACAAAAGAAAGGAAAAACCTTTAGGTGGACCTCTGATTGTCAAAGGACTTTTGATCAGCTCAAACATCTACTTATCATAGCACCCATTTTGAGCATTGTTGTTCACAATAAAGAGTATGTGGTTTGTACAAATTCTAGAAAAGAAGGTGTAGGTGGCATATTAATGCAAGAAAAAAAGTTGTTGCCTATCAATCGAGGAAACTTAAAAAATATGAGAAAAAGTATTTGGCTTATGACTTAGAGCTAACAGCAGTCATCAATTCGTTAGAGATGTGGTGACATTACATGATGGGTGAGAATTTTTTGTTAATGACTGGTCATCATAGTCTAACAAACTACTTCACACAACCCATTTTGAATGCTAAGTAGGTTCGTTGGGTTGACTTCCTAAGTGAATTTGATTTTCAAATCAAACACTTGAAGGGAAAAGAGAACTAAGTTGCAGATGCCTTAAGTCGAAAGGTAAATTGTTTGTATGAGATTTCTTTCAGTGAATCACGAACTACTTTTTATAAGCAAATTTGAGAAACAGCCATTCAAGATTTAGAATATAAACATTTATGGTAGCCAGCTAAAATTTTGAACAACCATGAACAACAACCGGGATATGAGGTAAATTCAGAAGACTTGCTGATTTATAGGAGAAGTATATATGTGCCTAGTTAGAAAAGCCTTGAAAATTTAATTTTAGACTAATATCATAAGATTCCTTATGCAGGCCACCCCAGGTACCAGAAATTTATTACTTCCCTTAGAAAGTAATTTTTCTAGCCTAGTATGAAGAAGGAGGTAGTAGAATATTTAGCCTGCTGTCTACAATGCTAGAAAGTGAAGGCAGAGCATCACCACCCAACTAGATTACTCCATCCATTGCTTATTCCTGAATGGAAATGGGAGACCATATCCATAGGTTTCATTATAGGACTACCAAAGTCTAAAATGGAAAATGACTTAATAATGGTGGTAGTGGACAAACTGAGAAAATATGCTCATTTCATACCAGTACAATGAACTTATAGAGTGGTACAAATTGCTAACATTTTTATGCAAAACATTTTTAAATTACATGGAGTACCCAACATGACCATTTCCGGTCGTGATGTGAAACTTATATCAGTGTTCTAGAAAGCTCTATTTGAAAGATTGGGCACACATCTACACTTCAGCACTTCTTATCACCCACATATGGATGGGCAGATGAAGCAACTAAATCAAGTAGTAGAAGACATGTTGTAGACCTATATACTGCAAGAACCACATAAATGGGAGGACTACCTACACTTGGTAGAGTTTTCTTATAACAACGGATACCATATATCCTTACAGATGAGTCCCTTTCAAGTGTTATATGTGCATAAGTGCATGACACCCTTGATTTGGGGTATTCCCGAGGACAAATTTATGCTAGGACCAGATATGTTAGAGAAAATGGAGGAGATGGTTTAAAAGGTATGAGCCAATTTTAAAGCAACTCAAGACTAGAAAAAGAACTTAGCTGATCAGAAGAGAATTTTTTGGAAATTCCAAGTGGGGGATCATGTTTATGTTTGGGTACAAGCCAAGAGAAGCACATTGCAATGGACCAGATGTGATAAATTAGCACCCTGATTCTGTGGTCCTTTCCAAATTTTGGCTCGAACCGTACCAGTGGATTACCAGCTTGCCTTACCCAGCTATATTCATGTGCACAATCTATTTCATGTTTATGTAATTAAGAATTACATATATGATGCTAACCATATAATCAATTAGCAAGACATTCAGGTAAATTATATAATAAGTATTTTTATTAAGAATTAGGACTTATTAAACAAGTTGATTTGATGATTTAATTATTTGTGTTGCTTTTTATAGGTCAAACTAGAAGGCATGTTCTTAGTTAAACCCCTTGTTATACTCGATCAGAGAGAAGTAACGGTGCGAAAACGAGTTATCACCCAGGTTAAAGTGTAATGGTAACACTATGGGCTGAAGGAAGCTACCTCAAAAGATGAGCAGGTTATGAAGGAGACCTTTCGGGACTTCTTTTTAGAAGGAAAACTATTAAGTTATGGTACGTTCTATGCCTATAACAGTTTACTTCTTTTTCTTATTATATTCCACAGATTATCAATCACATATACATAAAGTAAAGTGTAGATAGAACATTAAACGATTGACAGAAAACAAGCCAAGACAAGAGACACAAGATGTGGCAGCTAGCCAGGGACAAACCCCATAATGTGTGGGGAAACCCTTTGATCAAATCTTCTTTTATCTTCAATAATTCAGTAAAGAGAAATAGTACAATCAATCTGATTCATATCAGTAGTAGCAAACCCTAGATCAACAGCATCAACATTAGCGGCTTCATTATCAAACTAGGGAAGACAATATCTCACAAACCGACCGTCGGATTGACTTCATTCCACCACCAAACGTTTCAGCCTCCAGAGGAGGTTCATATGAACCTATAGTGCAGTTCAGATGAGGATATCTTCTAGGCCACGTAGGTTAATCTTTACTTTTGCAGTTGCAGCTTCAATTTCAGCAGTTTCTGGCTTCAAACTAGGGCAGTCGATATCTTGCAAACCGTTTGTTGGATTGACTTCATTCCACCACCAAAAGTTCCGTATTTCAGAGGAGGTTCATATGAACCTATAGCGCAGTTCCAAAGAGGAGATCTTCTAGGCCACGTGAGTCAATATTTACTTCTGCAGTTGCAGCTTCAAATTCAACAGCTTCCGGCTTCACATGTGTGAGAGAGAGACCCATTTCAGCACAGTAGAGAAGAGTCTTATTTCTGTGTAGTAGAGAGAGAGAGAGAGAGATGTCATGAGATGAGTGAGTCAAAATGATGAAAAGTCCTCTTATATTTATACACAACATTGGTGGGTGAATCGATGCGACTGTTGGGCTTCTGAGCCTACATGAGTTGTAGGTCAGCTTGATAATAATTCCATAATCAAAATAAATTCATATCTCCATGAATACTTATCAAAATCAGATGATCTTTATATCAATCCTACACCTCTCAACGAGAGGAATCTAATAAAAATATTATCAGCCATGAATAAGATGACCCACATGAATTTTTTCCTTGGTTTCCAATTTTAACGCTCGCTCTCAACCAGGGAGAACTTCATCTGCAATCTGTCTATCGGTCGTTACTATTCATCAATCAAATGCACTTCCGTGTACAGCTTGAACCTTGCCCTGCTCTGCTCAATTCTGCCTGTTCTGCTTTGTCTTGTTCAGCCCTGCACTGATTTGTATTGCTTTGCTCTGTTCTACTCTGATCTTGCATTGTTTTGTTCTTCTTTGCTTTTGTCTGAATTATGAAGAAGAAGAAATGATCGAGGATGTATCATACTAACTCAAAGTCAGTCTCAAAGTATGTACCACTGGTCCCAGACCAGTCTCAATGAACTCGAAGTCAATGTCATAGTGAGTACAACTCCACTAGTCCTAGACCAGTATCATCATCCACTGACTCAAAGTCAATATCAGAGTGCATACCACTGGTCCCAGACCAGTCTCAGCCAACCCGAAGTCAGCTTCATAGTAAGTACCACTCCTACCACTGGTCCCAAACCAGTATCGCAGTCTCAAAGAGTGTACCACTAGTCCCAGACCAGTCCCAACCGACCCGAAGTCAGCGTCATAGTATGTACCACTCTCACTGGTCCCAGACTGGTACTGCATTGACACGAAGTTAGTCTCGGAGTATGTACCATTGGTCGTAGACCAGTCTCTATTGTGTGTGGAGCATGATTGTTCAGAGGTCTTTGTTTCAGTCGGATGTATACCCTAGGAAGTTTTGTACACCCCTCCACGCGGAGGGGTGCGGGGGGGACTTGTCCCGCCTACGGGGGTCCGGGGGCACCCATCCCCCCCGGCTGGGGGGTCCAGGGGCCAGCGGTCCCCCGGCGGGGGCTTGGGGGCAGCACCCCCGAAGCCAAAAATAAATGTAAAATTGCCTTGTAAAAGTATAGTAATTTCTAGCCAATCTGGGTCGTTCATTAGGCGGATGATCTGATGGTAGAACTTATGTTTATTTTAGGGTTTTTTGCCCTCGAAGGCAACCCCTCTCTTTGTATGAGGGCATTGTATTTGAGGCTGTGTGATAGATGTGTATTCAGTGAGCGAGAAACAGAGGATATTACAACGGATTTTCTATAGGTTGTATCTCTTAATTTTGCTGGATAATAGAAAGGAAGGACTGGCTGTTGAGGGTGGACGTAGCCCCAACTGGGTGAACCACGTATATATGTGTCTCTCTTGTTTTTTGCATTTTCTGTGTTCATATTTCTACAATATTTTATGTGTTCCATTGCTCCGTAATATATAATTTTCTAACAGTCTCAACTGACCCAAAGTCAGCGTCATAGTATGGTACAACTACTACCACTAGTCCTAGACCAATATCGTAGTCTCAGAGAGTGTACCACTGGTCCCAGACCAGTCTCAATCGACTCGAAGTCAACGTCATAGTATGTTCCACTCTTACTGATCCCATACCAGTACTGCACTGACACAAAGTCAGTCTCGGATTGTGTACCACTGGTCCCAGACCAATCTCAACTGACCCAAAGTCAACGTCATAGTATGGTACAACTCCTACCACTGGTCCCAGACCAGTATCATTGATCCCAGATCAATGGAGGTCATCCTAGTGTAGGGAGTACGGTAGTTTCAGCGATGCATCCATCGGTACTACTATGGTCCCTAACTTCATTTCCCTTCTCATTGATCAGATGAGAGGTACTTCCCATGAGTCCCAGACTGCATGGGTAGAATTCCTCGACAGGAGAACTAATCAATCCTGTCCTCACAGGAGAACACATCAATCCTGCTATAATTGCCATGGAGAACACATCAATCCAGGCCTCACAGGAGAACTAATCATCCTGCTACACTGGAGAGCGAATCATCCTGTTCCACAAGAGAGCGAATCATCTTGTCCCACAAGAGAGCGAATCATCTTGTTCCAGTGCACACCACTAGGGGAGGGTGAGTCACCCTGTGGTCATATGTTGATCCAGTAATAACCGCAAGCCCTCAGAGCTCCCAGAGCTCAATGTATGCAACATGAAGGACCCTTGTACAAGGGTTTCTTGCCGATTCCAAGTCATTTGGGAAAATCACAGATTAGATCTTTCCTTGGGGCTTTGACAAGGTGTATCAACCTGTACATCATCTTAATGTGATGGAGCCTCCTTTCTCATCAACTTACCATATCCCAGATGATGTCTATCTGCTGGAGAAATTGACGAATATGGGATTCCTCAATAATCGAATCCCACCTCTGGTTGTTACAGAAAATCACAGTGGTATCCAATGTAAATCCAAACAGCTCATTGAAGAGCTTTTGCAACCAGACTGCCTCACACGAGGTCATGCTAGCAACAATATATCCTGCTTCGGTGGTGCTCAAACCCACCGACTTCTGCTTCCTACTCATCCAGGATATCGAAGCAGATCCCAAGTTGAAATAGCACCTAGAAGTGCTCTTACGGTCCACCACACTGCGTACCCAATCAACATCAGTATATCCAAGTAGTCTCTCATCTCCGACAGTGTATCTTAATCCATGAGAGATTGTGTCCTAAATACATCTCAGAATATTCCTGGCATCAATGCAGTGAGGCTCAACCAAAAATGAGCTCACAGTGCTAACTGCTAAGCATATGTTTGGATGGAGGTTCACCAAGAACATCAATGAGAATTAGTTTTTGAAACTCAGAGGGGTTTCCCAAGTCTGGTTTGACATCACTACCATATAACTTCTAAAAGTTAAGATCCTTGAGGTAGTCACAGGCTTGCAGTCCATCATACCAAATCTTTCCAATATCTTTAGCACATATTTTCCTTGAGATAGGAAAATTTCCCTTGGCTTCTGCCATACTTCAAGTCCTTGGTCCTTTATTTCAAATTCAGAAGCCAGCTACCTCTTACATTTGTGAATGAGAGGGTATGCACCTGTTAGCAAGAGATCATCCACATGCAACACCAGTATGGTAGGCTTGTCATCTTCAACCTTAAAGTAAAGGTTAGGATCGGCTTCACTCCTAGTGAATCCCAGCTTCATCAAGTAGCTATCGATCCTCTCATACCATGCTCAGGGTGCTTGCTTCAGCCCATAGAGAGCCTTCTTCAACTTGCATAAATGAGATTTTCAATCATAAATCTCAAATCCTTTAGGTTGCTCCACATAGACCTATTCTTTGATAGAACCATGCAAGAACGCGGTCTTGACATCCATCTGATGTAAGTTCCATCCTTGTGAAGCCACAAGGGCTATGATCAAGCGGATGGTCGTATATCTGACAACATGTGCAAATATCATAGTCTATACCTTCCTTCTAGGATAAACCACGAGTAACAAAACGAACCTTATACTTTTCCATATTTCCATTTGCTGCATGCTTTATCTTGTAAAGCCATTTTGAAGTAACAATTGTCTTGTCCTGGGGTCTGGGAACTACTTCCCAAATATCATTCTTCATGATAGACTCATATTCTTCGGTCATAGAATCCTTCCATACTTGATGCTTGACGGAATCTGAGAATGACGAAGGCTCATTTTGTATGATCGTGCTCATGATGGTCAGGTATCCCTGATACCTATTAGGTTTCTTACTTTCGCGAAAGGTTCCTTGGGGTGCAGCATGTCCTTCAACATCATCAAGTAACCCCCTAAGCCATGAAGGCCTATTCCTAGAAGAGGAAGGCTCATATGGAGGAGGATCAATTGGATCCATGGGTTCTTCTACATCAGGCATTGATTCATCATCCTTTTCTTTCGGTTCCCTGGTGTTGGCTTCTTGAGAGCTCCTCAAAGTTGGAAGATTTTTCACCTTGCTGAGAGCCATATCTTAGTCAAAGGTGACATCATGACTAATTACGACTTCCCTTTGACTGGCTACATAGATTTTATAGCCTTTAGTATTTTCACCATAACCCATGAAAATTCCCTTCTTTCCAGATCCACCCAATTTATTTCTTTTCTCTTTCATCACATGAAAATATACAGGGCTTCCAAAAATTTTAAAATGAGAAACATTAGGTTTCTTACCAGTGAGTTTTTCTTCAGGAGTCTTGGAATCCAATGCTTGATGAGGGCATTGATTTTGTACATATACAACAACGTTTGCAGCTTCAGCCCATAGAAACTTCAGAAGTCTTTGATCATGTAGCATGGCCCGGATAGCTTCCATCATCGTGCAGTTCTTCCTTCCCACCACACCATTATGCTCAGGAGTGGTGTAGTAGTCTCCCTCTTAGTGCCAACCTCAGGTATGCCTGAGTGAACCAATTGTAATATATCAGAGGTCTTGCTTTGGCTTTAAGGTAATGGTCCCCTTTTGAGATTTCCTTCGGCACATCCTCGACATACACCTTCTTTCTCTACTAAGAATTCAGGCATCCCTATCACCATTTGCCTTACACCAAGTATAGCTTTATAATGAAGGGGGGCAAACCTCTAATGCCAAAGTTTGGACTGAAGAGATGTGTCATAAGGCATGACACCTAGCAAACTTCCATTGACCTGATATAATGAATCAACACTAAACCCAAGAGTAAAGGCATCTTTAACATTATTTTTCCATATACGTACCTTGCCATCACTGAACGTTACCTTGTAGCCTTTGACTTCCATTGCCGAGATGGACACTAGGTTCTTTTTGAGGTCAGGTGCATTTAATACATCCTGGAATTTCTAGCCTTCTTGAATGCTTGTCCTCTTCCTTGATTCCTAGCTCTCCTCTTACCTTTGCTGTTGAATTTTTCATTCATTTGATTGCCATCAGAGGGATTTCTAGTTGCAACACTGCATACTGTACCATGCTTCTCTAATCATGATTATCATCGTGCTGCCCATGTCCATGATTTTATCCAGCATAATGCTACTCAAACTAGTGTGCATCATCATCATGCTGTCCTATATGTCAATGATCTCATGTTGCCCTTTATGTCCATGACCTCATTCATCATGATGCTCATGATCTCATACATAGTGACTTGCTTTATCGCAAATGTAACATCGTCATTTTCTTCTAGCCTTATGTCTAGCCTTTTCTTTTGATTTAGTCCCAGAATTATTTCTTTTCTTAGCATGAGAAGAAAAGGCAATAGGAGGACCTTTAGGCATGGGAATTTCTTGCACTTCTTCCCTTGTTTCTTCTTGAATGCATCTAGCCATTAATTCCTTGGAACCAGGAATTACATTATAGTTTAGAAGAGTAGTCCTGAAAATGTACCATTTAGATGGTAATCCAATCTATCGTAGATTTCCTTAGAGGTGTCCAGTTCAGGGATGTAGGCCACCAAGTTCTTGTTGATAGAGTCCCGGATGATCTTCTATTGTTTTGACTTCTCCATTTTTCCAATATTTCCAAGCAGCAGTGGATGCATTTGATGGAGGCTCAACAATATTGCCTCTCACATTATCCAACACTCCTTGATTCTCAAGGGTTATATCGATAGACATCTTCCATTTGTGATAGTCAGCATTCTCATGGAGCTTGTCTTCAGCAGGAAAGAGTGTTGAGGACCCCATAGTTCTTTTAGGATAACCTTGCCAATCTTCTCTTCCATGATTGCTCTTGCTCTTGCTCGGGCTTTGTCTTCACCTCAGCTCTAATACCATGTTAAGTTATGGTATGTTCTATGCTTATAATAGTTTACTTCTTTTTCTTATTATATTCCACAGATTAGAAATCACATATACATAAAGTAAAGTGCAGATAGAACATTAAACGATCGATAGAAAACAACCCAAGACAAGAGACACAAGATGTGGTGGCTAGCTAGGGACAAACCTCACAATGTGTGGGGAAACCCTTTGATCAAATCTTCTTTTATCTTCAATAATTCAACAGAGAGAAATAGTACAATAAATCTGATTCATATCAGCAGTAGCAAACCCTAGATCAACAGCATCACCATTAGCAGCTTCATTATCGAACTAGGGCAGGCGATATCTCACAAACCGACCGTCGTATTGACTTCATTCCACCACCAAACGTTTCAGCTTCCAAAGGAGGTTCAGATTAACCTATAATGTAGCTCAGATGAGGAGATATTCTAGGCCACGTAGGTCAATCTTTACTTCTACAGTTGAAGCTTCAGTTTCAGCAGTTTCCGACTTCAAACTAGGGCAGTCGATATCTTGCAAACCGTTCATCAGATTGACTTCATTCCACCATCAAAAGTTGCGTCTTTCAGAGGAGGTTCAAATGAACCTACAATGCAATTCCAAAGAGGAGATCTTCTAGGCCACATAAGTCAATCTTTACTTCTGCAGTTGCATCTTCAAATTCAACAACTTCCGGCTTCACATGTGTGAGAGAGAGACCCATTTCAGCGTAGTAGAGAAGAGACTCATTTCTGCGCAGTAGAGAGAGAGAGAGAGAGAGAGAGAGAGAGAGAGAGAGAGATGTGATGAGATGAGTGAGTCAAAATGAGGAAAATTCCTCTTATATTTATACACAACGTTGGTGGGTGAATAGATGCGACTGTTGGGCTTCTGAGCCTACATGAGTTGTAGGTCGGCTTCATAATAATTCCATAATCAAAATAATTTCATATCTCCATGAATACTTATCGGAATCAGATGATCTTTATATCAATCCTACACCTCTCAACGAGAGGAATCTAATAAAAATATTATCAGCCAAGAATAAGATGAACCACATGAAGTTTTTCCTTGGTTTCCAATTTTAACAAAAACATCGCGACGATGTTACATCTTGGGGGGGAAGATGTGATATCCCCAGAAAATGTAAATATTTAATTTACTGCAAATTAAACAAACTAATCATTATTTTAAGTTATAAAAACTATTTCATGAATTTAATTATGTAGAAATGAAATAACGGTTGATATAAATCTTCTGAGAATGGAAAGGGATCTGATAATTCTCCTTCTGTAGAGGAAAGGGATCTGATAATTCACTACAAAAAGGATCGTTGATATAAATCTTCTGAGAATGGAAAGGGATCTGATAATTCTCCTTCTGCAGAGGAAAAAGCCACCTCAGATGAAGTTGGAGATCTATACTTGGATTCTTCTTGAAGTACACATAGATCATGAGGCAGGGTCGATTGACTCATGTGCATCCTTTCACTTCCCTCCCCATAGGGAGTGGTTCTGCAAGTACGAGAAATATGATGGTGGTGATGCCTTCTTAGGAGATGATAGCAAGGCCATAATCATCCTATGTGGAAAATTCAATATGAAGTTGCAAGGTGGAAGGATTATTACACTTCTTCATGTTCTGCATTTTCCTGCATTGTCCAAAAATATGATCTATATAAGCAAGATGGTTGATGCATATGTAAAAATAGTTTCCAAGAACGATACCTGCAAGATAGTTTGGAGATCATTGGTATTGATGCGGGGAGTTTAGATTGGAACTCTATAAAGCTTACGTATAGAACTATTATTGACGAGAACAACAGTTTTGTGGTTCCTAAAAGTGGAGCAAAAAACCTAGTGTTGTCTATAGAAAACACCATGCTATGGAATCAAAGACTTGGACATATCAAAGAGAAGTGCCTTCGAATAATGAATGGTAATGGTATGGTAGAAGGTATGTGTAATTTCTCTATATATTTTGATTTTTGTGAAAAATGTGTATATGGGAAGTAAAATCGGGTGAGTTTCCCCTCTCGTACTAAGAGTGTAAAAGGGATATTAGAACCTGTGCATATTGATGTGTTTGGACCTATTTCTGTTGCATCACTAGGTAAGTCTGTATAGTATCTCTCATTTATAGATGACTTATTGAGGAATACATGGACGTATTTCCTCGATAAAATTATCGGTGCATCCTTGATCTATTCAATGTCAAATAACATGGCCCTATTATTGGGTCTCACAATGAAATTGATAAGATTTCCATTCCCCCTCACGAATTGCTCATGCAGTACAAAGTTACAACCAATTCTCGTCCCATGTAGACAGTACAAAAGCCTGACAGCACAGATCAAGAGAGGGATTGTGACATTTCCAATGAGACTGTCGACAAAAAATCTTCCATGTGATGTGGTTTGAACAAGGGGCAAGTGGAAAGTACATTGTGTAGTACTCTAACTCTTGGGACTGAATTCAGTAGCTACTCCAGCGGCATAGAGAACTGTGAAATAATAGCATTTCAAACTGGTTACTTTTGTCAAGTTTCTGCTATGGTCTATCAACATCTTGTGAACACGCTTTCGACTATCATTTCATTCATAGCAGGCCTCCATATCTAAGAGGTCGCCTTTGTAAGACGAGTCCACTGGATTAATCCTTAGTTTGTGAATGTAGTCCTCCTTACTTTGTATGCTCAAGCACAGAGGGGGCTTGATACAAACTGAAACATTATATCATTCAAACATATTGGAACCAAGTTTGGAAAGAGAGCGAGAAAATGGACATGCTTCTGATAAAGCCCGAGACATGATACTACAGAGGCAATACCGGGAAGCTCAAACAAGGGAAGTATGAAGTATTATGTTTTAAGCCCTCAAAGTACTTCGTTTTAAACATATAGCCATTATTGATTAGTGTACACTTCATTGGTGACTGAAATCGATTGATCTTGGCCAGTGATTTCCCATTCTTGGCCACAATCAATCGATCTCATGACTTCATGGTGAAAATGAAGGAACAACAAAAATTCAGGAAATGCCCAAATGGCCCTGTGCTTGTGTCAACATATCAGAAGAAAATATATGTAAAAGAGTTTATGTTGCTAAAACATATTAATTGAAAAATTAATCATTAATTATAGAGCATATAACCTATAATGAAAGGCAAATTTCACAACCCAAACTACATATTCCTTATGGAGACTATAGAAATCTAGTCCCATGTCACCTTATCCATTGAACATATCCATCCGATTTTCTAGAAATTTTACAAGGGGCAGAGGAGAGGAGTTTATGCCTCAAAAAATCAGTTGCAGAAGTCAAATCTCCAATTGCGGTAAGCAAATTGCAACTAGACAATGGTTTAAATAACATAAAATTTTAACCAGCAGAAAACAAAGTAAAAACAAAATGGTTGTGGTAAGGCTAGTCGTGAAAGTTTAAACCAAGTTGTAACAAAACATAATTTAGATTATATTTCAAAACATAGGAAAATACATTCGCATGATAAATTGGAGGCTGCAGCTCCAAGTAAAAGACAAAATCTTACTGCGATTTATGTTTCACCAGGTGTTGTGGAGTAATGCTCTGTAAAACCTCATAACAAATTATTTTCACGCACCGACCAATATTTTCTCCATGATTTTCTCTTCTTTACCTCTCAAAATTACACCATCTCTCTCACCCTACAATGAAAATGAGGTTTACATTCATATTTATGAAAACATGCAACTTTGACTCATTAATGCATGCCTTATCAAAACATTAAAACATAGTATGGGCGATTTTACATAATAAATGATTTTTTGAACTCGGTGGTGTTCTGAAGTGTATATAACGATCGTGGAGTAAATGTTTTCCCATACATATATTCCAACCATTCATTAAGTTCTGTTACTATCTAATGTGTTGCGGAATGGTTAACTTGTACTTCTACCCGAATCTTTAGTCCTTCTACTTGCAAACAAAATCACAACCTGCATTTGAGGTGTACCACACGTATGGTTGTTTTCATTCTAATTAGTTGCAGTAGTTGATATTAATATTTACAACATTCCCTCTTAATCGCAACTACCGCCATTGACAATTCCCAAACATTCTTTGAGATTAAAAAAAGCTTTCACGTGCTAATGGCTTTATGAAAATATTAGCAAATTGTTCCTTTGACTTGCAGTGTTACAACACAATTTCACCATTGGTAATCAAATCTCTAATAAAAGTATATTTAGAATCAATATGATTGGTCCTCTTGTGAAAGACAAAATTCTTTGAAAATGCAATTGCGGAAGTGTTTTCGTAGAAAATAGTGGTTGTTCCCTTTTGATCGTGGTATAGATCCCTTAACATCATTCTCATGCAAACTGCCTGACACATTGTTGCTATTGCGGCGACATATTCAACTTTTGTTGTTGACAATGACACTATCAAATTCTTCTTCAAGGCCCATGAAATGGCTCCAGAACCCAATCGAAAAACATATCATTTCGTGCTCTTTCTGTAATTGACAAATCCTACCCAATCACTGCCAGTGTAACCAACCAACCTAAACTCATTTTTTGCGGCATACAAAATACCATACTCCTCTGTCCGATTGACATGCCTTAGAATTGTTTGGGATGCTTGACAATGCATCTCCTTGGGTGTTTCCATGAACCTTGACACCAAACTAACTGCATACAATATATCTGGCCTAGTGATGGTAAAATACATCAAGTTGCCCATCATACTTTTGTATAATGTCGGATTGACATTGCTGTTGTAATCTTCTTTGCTCAAATTCAACCCCATGACAGTTGGGTTTGGTGCGGGCTTGTTTTTCTACATATTAAACCTTTCCAAAATGTCTACTACATACTTTGTTTTGGAAATAAAAATACCATTTTCTATTTACTTCACTTCTATGCCAAAAAAATATCTTAACAACCCCAAGTAAGTGATTTGAAATTCACTTTTCATGAATTTTTTGAAATTAATGATGAGGAAATCATCACCGACTGTAAAAATTGAGTCACCTACATATAAAACAATGATAAGAGGCTTACCATTAGTCTCTTTGATGTAGAGAGTAGGCTCACTGTCACATTTGTCAAAGCCATTGTCCATGAAGTAAGCCTCAATCCTATTATACCATGCACGCAATGCTTCCTTCAACCCATAAAGAACATTCCTCAAGCTATACGCCTTCTATTCTTGGCCTTATACCTCATAACCAGGTCGTTGTGCAACTACACTTCCTCTTTCAGCACTCCATTCAAGAATGTTGATTTTACGTCCATTTCATACACGTTCCATTTTTGTTGCACAACGATCACCATAACTATACGCATTGTCTCCATCCTCCTGACTAGAACAAATATCTCCGCATAATCTCTTCCATGTTGCTACTTGTATCCTTTGAAAACTATCCTCTCTTTATCCCTTTCAATCTTACCCTCAATGTTTCTCTTGGTCTTATAGACCCACTTCCCTCCAATGACTTTTGTTTCCTTGTGGAAGGTTCACTAACTCCCATGTGTCATTATTTTCTATGGCTTCTATTTCTTTCTCCATTGCCGCAACCGATTTTTCTTCTTGGATGACATCCTGAAAATGGATTGGGTCATCTACATGACAAAGCAATGCAAATAATGAATTCAGACTAGTGCTACTATCAACCTTCATCCTGCTCATAAATTTCATTTAAATTTCTGAATTTTGGTTTTATTATGCTTGCAGAAGATGGGATTGACATGTCACTTGGTTTTGTACTTTCCGACGTGCATGGAGAAGCACTTTCTTACTGCACGATGTTGTCCTATTATTTGTTAATAGTTTTACTTGTTTCCTGCTTTGTTGTGCTTGAATAGG
The DNA here is from genome assembly GCA_031772625.1 of Pinus tabuliformis. Lineage (NCBI taxonomy): Eukaryota > Viridiplantae > Streptophyta > Pinopsida > Pinales > Pinaceae > Pinus > Pinus tabuliformis. The sequence goes on from CM062819.1 coordinate 448,527,692, forward strand.
AGTAGAGGGAGTCAGTGTTGAGGATCTATTTTTTTCTCTCAATTCTTATTTGTCCTTGTGTGGTATACATGTTTTCACATTGACTGTCTTTTCTAAACTTCCATCCCATGCTTCCTCTTCTATGAGTTACACGTATCTCATTATTATGACCTTCTTAGCTAATGGATTGTAGAGCTTGTGTGCCTTGGATTCGTCACTATATCTAACAAATATGCATTCCCTCCCATTTTTGTCCAACTTCTTCCTCAAATAATTCACGACATGTGCATATGCCACATCCAAGCACTCTCGTGTGAGTGACACCATGCTTTCTTCAACTCCATGCCTCTTCAAGAACTATATTTCTCACACATTAGGTTGGAGACCTATTCATGATATATATTTCACAAGCAATAGCTTCAACCCATTAATCATCTGGAAAATGTTTTTCCTTCAACATAATCCTTGCTATTTCCATAATGGTATTATTCTTCCTTTTCGTGACACCATTTTGCTGAGGTGTGTACCTTGTTGTAAATTGCTTGTGAATTCCATGCTCCCTCCAAAAATGGAGAAATTCATTCGAAATGTATTCGCCACCTCTGTCCTCAAGACTTTGATGTAGTTTCCACGTTACTTTTCAACAAGATATTTGTATTGAAAAAAGCGCAAACACTTCAATTTTCAGTTCTAGGAAGTAGACCCATGTCTTCCTTGTATAATCATCCATGAAAGTAAAAAATTAATGGCTGCCACCAATTGATGGTGTCTCCATTGGTTCACAAAAATATGAATGAACAATCTCCAAAGGTGCCTTTGCCTAAGATACATCCTTTACATAGTTTATCTAGTTTTTCTATTAGTGGAAATCCCTTCACCATGCCTTTCCTATGTAGCAAATTCAAACCTCCAAAGTTGAGATGACCAAATCTCAAATGCCATAACAAATTTTCATCTTTGACCTCTTCTTGATAGTTCACTGGTGTAATAGCTACAACCTTTCTTTCATCCTCTTGTGATTTCATCAATAGTTGTGCCTGCACACCTTCTTCCTTCAAATTTGATCTTATTTTTAGGGGAAACATTATATTGTTTTACATCTAAACCTTTGCAATCAGTTGTTTGCTTGGAGGCTTATCCAAATTGTGCACTCATCATTTTTGAAAAATAAATTGTAGCCATTTTGCATGAGTTGTCCAATGCTTATGAGGTTATGCTTCAAATCAGGGACAAAGTAAAAATCTAAGATGTATTTCTTATCCCTCTTATTTGTTAGGCTATTAACTATTCATTTTCCATGAAAAATACTTTTCTATCAGTCCCTAATGCCACTTCAGATTTCACACTTTCATCAAAATTGGAAAGCATTTCTATGTTTTGAGTCATGTGGTTGCTCCACCGTGAATCTAGAAACCATACATCACTTTGTTTTTCTTGTGCTACATTACAAGCTAAACACATGCTATAATGGTTATAATTATCCTTTGTGAAATTTACATTTGGTTTGTTACTTATGTCATATTGATTATTTATATATTCATTTTCATAATGACCATACTTCTTACAATAATGACATTGAACTTGATATTCATCATACCTATAACCTTGTGGTTGATTTTGGATTGGGCCTTGACTTGGATTGTGATTGATGCCCCTTCCACCTAAGCTTGAAGGGCTACCTTTTCCACGTATGTGTGGGCTTCTTCCTCTTCCTTTAGCATATGATCTTCTTCTGCCTCTACCCTGACCAAATGAAACTTGTGTCTTGAAGGCATGCTCCAATGAGAAGCTTGTTTATTTATTCAATATATGTTAATGAGAAATCAGTGATGCATGAAGCTCATCCACTGAGAACTGTGAGAGATCCTTTGTCTTTTTTATGGACACAACAATGGCATCAAACCTTGCTAGTAGACTTCTCAATACTTTCTCAACTATTCTACTTTCCTGAAGTGTCTCACCATGAGACCAGATTTGAGTAACTAGTCCAACTACATATGTAAAAAACAAGTATATATTCTCAGACTCTTTCATAAAAATTGTTTCAAAGTCTCTTCTCAGCATTTTTAGTTTTGATGTCTTCACTTTTTCCATGCCCTGGTAAGCTATCTCGAGGGTGTCCCATTCTTTATTGCACTATTTTGTTACTGCTACCCTTGGGAAAATACTTTCATGGACTGCTTGAAAGATGTAGAAGAGGGATTTTTCATCCTTATTCCTCTTGTCCCTCAACAAATCCCTCGCTTTATTGCTTTTTCAAGACATTGTATGTTGTTGCATATGCTGGTTATTGAAAACCATTCTCCACCAAATCCCAAATGTCTTGAGAAGAAAACAGGGTCTTCATTGTAATAGCCCAATAATCATAATTTTTGTCATTAAAGTGAGCTAGCTGAGGATTAGTGAAGCTTGTGCTTGATGCAACCATCTCTCACTAAAACTCAATTTATTTTGCTTGATTCCACATCCATTTTCTCTGTTCATAATCATTTTCTATGGCTCTTTGTCTTCTCTCCTCCCTGTCAGCTAAGCTGGCCATTTGGCTCTGTGGCTCTGTGACTCTCTCGGCATTAAAAACACATCATTGAAATGCCCGCTTGCAGCGTGGCACAATGATCAGGGGAAGTTACAAAGCAATCAAGAACTTCCTGTGCAAAAATCCTACAAACAGAACATTTTTCCCAATACACAGAGAATACGTTAAAATTCAAAATTTTTGGATTTCAAATATTTATGAAATTGGGCTTATGATCCCTATTGGGTCCAGCCTTTATCGCTAGTCGCAACTCACACTACCCAACAGCCAAGTTTATCGGGGACCACTGATCTCTCGATCACCGATCACCCTGATTTCCAATTAGCTAATCACCCCAATCACCAATATCGCAATCGCTAATCGCTATGGCCCAGGGGTCCATCCTTGGCTTATATGCATATGCCGACACCGTTCGCCGATGTTGATAATCAACCATAGCTCCATCACAATCACATGTCTTTGGCTCAAGTCCTTCCCTTTGAAAGTAATGAAATGCGACATCTCCGATGCGATATTTACATTGAACCTTAGGACTTGTGCTCCGATTAATATTTTAGGGGATTTATGTTATAAAACACAATTTCTTCCCTATGTCCCATTTAATAGGAAATTGCCTCCTTTTCTAAGGAAACTGGGCATCTTCCTTAAGCGATAACTTCTGCATCTGAAGACCATTTTTTCCCATTCAAGTTGCGTTGGATTCAAAATGAGGAGATCTCTAAAATGAAACTATTTCCAAGAGCGCCATGTGATTTTTATTTTCCTCTTATTTACAAAGGATTTGTGCCATTTTTGACCTTTTACCCCTTATATGAAGTCTTTTAGACTTAAAGGTTTATCCAGAATCCATTTTTGGATGACGCCTTCCCACTAAAAGAACTTTTATTCTCCAAAAGATTGACATACTGATCTGAATAGTAAATGAGAGTGACTCACCCTCTTCTTTCAGCCTCCCCACACTTGCCTTTGTATAGTGCCTATGAACCAAAGTTTCTAACCACTTCCCTTCTTGAATGGTTTGGTCTTCCTCGGAAGAACTGTCTTCCTCCTTGGCTTTCTGTAGAACTTCGGTTGAACTGGTCATAGAAGGTGGTTTGAACTTATTTGAATTTATCATTGATGCAAGGTGGCTCAAACAAATTTGAAGTACATATACTCCACAAAACTTTCATTTGTATCTGTTAGACAAGCCGTCAACAACAATTGTTAACAAAAATAGAAATACAGACAACAACTAGATGGCCTAAACTATTGCTTCAACAAAAGAAACATATTTCACATCTTGTGAACACCTCCATGTCTTACATCTGCAAACAAATGATGGACTAGATAACAAGCCCACAAAACATGCCTTTAAAACAAATGACCCTTCAAGTCAAGCATGTAGAAAAATACCATTAGGACTCATTTTCAAAAGATGAAACAGTTCATCATTATCTCCATTTGGAGACCAAGTTAACTTCTCACAAGTCAACATGGCATTACATGCATGTCAAAGCAATCAACCCTGCAAGTTAATTAAACATACATGTTCAAAAACAAGGAAATCATTGACATCCCTGTGTTCATGCATCTCAAGCTCATTCATGAATTTCATCCCTTAGCTTTTTCTTAAGCACACTGTACTTTCAAAGCTGAAATGAATATAATGATGAAGCAATAAAGTGAGTCTACCTACTCAACTTTCCCATTCTACAACCTGCATACATCAATGAGACAATCAATCCTTCACTACCCAAACAACTTTTAGACAAGTAGCCTTTGCTTTGTCAATCAAGCATTATGATATAAACTTCTTTGAAGGTGGGGTTAACCAAAATTAAGCTCTGATACCACTTGATATAAAAATGGGGCTCTTAAACTTCTTGTCTAACTTACAAGAACCTCTCTCACTTCCAAAGCTTTAAATTTTCCCAAGTCTTAATGATTAACCAATGCGGAATTATGAAATGCTTGAAAACAATGGTGTATGCTTGTATTAATTTTTAACTATTCATGTGTTGTAAATTAATACGCTGAAACTGATATATAAATGCATATAACAGTAAATAAAATAGTAGTAAAAACGAACACATAAGACAACAATTTAATAAGGAGTTCACCCACAACTCTTGGGCTACATCTCCGTGAGCTCTAGGCAACTCAACTAGGCTCTCTTGGATTATGGCAGCAGTTATTTTACAAGTCTTGGACTCAACTCCATCGGTTTACACAGAACACAATGAGCTTACTTTACCATCTCATCCTTGGCTATAAAGCTCTCGGATTTCTGGCTCTGGCTCTTGCTCCAACTCTTGGCTCTCATTTTGGCTCTCAGCTCTGACTCTGGCCTTGGCTCTTTGGCTCTAGCTCTGGTTCTGGCTCTCGGCTCTTGCTCTGGCTCTCGCTATAGCTCTCGGCTCTGAATCTAGATTTGGCTCCTATTCTGGCTCTCGGCTCTCACTCTAGCTCTCGCTTCGGCTCTTTGGCTATGGTTGTGACTCGTGGTTCTCTACTATGGTTTCATGGCCCTTTGCAACCTTTAGCTCTCTGGCTTTTCGGTGCTCAAGTTCTCAGGCTCTCTGTCACTTCGTTTGCTATCCAACCTTCCACGCTAGTGTGGCTCTCTACAACTCGATCATTCAGGCTCTCTGTCCCTTCTCTTGCTGCCCAGTCCTCCATGCTCTCATGGCTTTTTACATCTCGATCATTCGGGCTCTCTATCCCTTCCTCATCTTGACGAAACACTCCTGGGAAAATTGCCTCCAACCTCTAGTGACTTCTGTTTGCCACTGTCAGCTCTGCGGCTATGGGATGTTACAACGTGAGCTCTCGGGCTCCGCTGTCTGTCAAGAACTATCGGCTACTACATTTTTGTGAGCGCCTCTGCATCCCAACACTGCCCTTATTTTGGCCCTCTGGCTTTAGAGCTCTCTGCAACTTCTGCAGCTCAAACTATGTGGGTTCCCAAAACCATCGGCCCTCGCCTTGCATGGCCCTCTAGCTTTTGAGGTAGTCTTCTAGCTCTGCGGCTTCCACAGCCATTTTCTCTGCACATAATCATTCTCTACGGATCTTTGGCTTCTCTGCTCCTTGTCAGCTAAGCTGGCCATCTAGCTTTGTGGCTCTGTGGCTCTCTCGGCATTATAAACACATCATTGAAATGCCCGCTTGCAGTGTGGCACAATGATCAGGGGCAGTTACAGAAGAATCGGGACCTTTCTTTGCAGAAATCCCGCAAATGGAACATTTCTCCCAATACACAGAGAATACATTAAAATTCTAAATTTTCAGATTTGAAATATTTATGAAATCGCGCTTATGATCCCTATCAGGTCTGGCCTTTATCACTAATCGTAATTCACACTACCCAACGGCCAAGTGTATCGGGTACCACTAATCTCCCGATCGCCGATCACCCCGTTTGTCGGTCGAACGATCGCCGATATCACAATCGCTAAACACTATGGCCCAGGGGTCCGTCATTGGGTTATATGCATATGCCGACGCCGATCGCCGACACTGATAATCCGCCATTGTCCCATCGCAATCACATGCCTTTGGCTCAAGTCCTTCCCTTTGGAAGTAATGCGATGCGACATCTCCGATGCGATATTTCCATTGCACCTTAGGAATTACGCTCCGATTTATATTTAAGGCACTTTATGTGAAAAAACACAAATTTTTCCTTAAGTCCCATTTAATAAGAAATTGTCTCATTTTCTAAGGAAATTAGGCATCTTCCTTAAGCGATAACTTATATATCTAAAGTCTGTTTTCGCCCATTCAAGTTGTGTTGGATTCAAAAAGGGGAGATCTCTGAAGTGAGATTATTTCTGATAGCAGCCTGCAATTTTAATTTTCCTTTAATTTACAAAAGATTTGTGCCATTTAGCACCTTTTACCTCTTAGATCAAGTCTTTTAAATTTAGAGATTTCTCCAAGATCCATTTTTGGATCAAGAAATAGAAAAATCTTATACGATGAACTGAACCCTCCCAACTAAATTGGCTTTCAAAAAGAAAGCTAAATAAGTATCCTCGCGCTAAACCATCAACGTAAGAGCCGACCTCAAGCATGGGACACCTTTGGCATCCCCCACACCATCTACCATGCAAATGGTTCTGCTCCAAGTCTGTATTAATATTTTCAGATTTATTAAATAAAAACTTATTAACTCGTAAATAAAAACGAATTACGTTTAAACTTATTAACTCGAAAATAAAAACGAATAACTTTTAGAATAAATTTGGACATTTTCTAAATTTATTAAATTGAAAAACAAAAAATTATACTAATTTAAAATTGGAAGAAACATATAAGTAGTTTTGAAAGGATGCTATGAAATTTAACAAAGCTGAACTTTGCTGGACCTCTCCAATTGTAATGTTTTCGATCCACCATTCGCAAAGTAAATCAATTTGAATTTAGATCGTTTATACCATCTTCCGCCTCGTTTGATCATCATGATCCTCTTCTCAGCTACATTTTCCCGTGGTCATGAGGACAATAGAAACATATATATTTACACAAAGAATCCACTTGGCTTTTCTCAGCGAATTCAACGGTAAGATTTTCCATCCATTATTTCACAACCCTAATGTATTACAATTTGAATTATGTTAGTTTATAACCATCTTTATATGGTTTAATCATTATATTGTTTGTGCATTTTAGTAGATATTCAACTCTTATTTGTTTTGTTTATGTTGATTGATGCGTTTTACCATTAAATATAATTGTTTATTCACTGGATCTAAGATATTTAATCTAACTAATATAACTTTTAATTTCGTTTTGGTTCAGATATTTTCTCGATTAATTAATTGTATAATAAAAATAAAGTTTATAGTTTCCACCTATAATTAATATATTTATAATTTCACAACCTACATCAACGCTAAAATGATTCTCATTTTATTATTGTAATACTCCACTCCACTAGAATAATTCTCATCTTCATTATTGTGATACTCCACTCCACTGGATAATGAAAATTTCTTCATCATAATTTACTTATCATGTAAATATAAGTAAATATATCTCATCTATGTTACCATTTAATTAGTAATATTAGAGCTCAAAACTGAATCGAATAAATAGCCATCCTCCTAAAATAAATAAACAAATCTACTGAAAATAGATATGGCAGATCATTTTGAATGTCACACCTGTGTTCAAGTTAAACAGAATTGTATCACCTCTCAGGCTCCTTCAACATCTAAGTTAACACGTACGAGACACAACATCTAAGTTAACACGTACGAGACACAGTTAAACATGAACGAACAATCATAACAACATGGAGCGCTCCACATCAAGGACGACAAAAGAGAAATGCGGCATGAGAGGAGAGGAGATGAGATGAGATCAAGGAGTGCGGCATGAGAGAAGAGGAAAGGAATGCGAGACCGGAGGTATAGATGCATGGATGCCATGAAATTTAACTTTGTTGGAGATATCGAACGGTAATATTCTCGCTAAGATTGAGAAACATATATCTATAAAAAAATATCCATTTGGCTTTGTTGGACCGCTCCAACTGTAATATTTTCCATCCATCATTCCACCTTCTACGATCGCTTCATTCTACCTTTTACGATCGTTCCAACCGTAATAATTTCCATCCATCATTCCACCTTTCACGATCGCAATGTATTACAATTTAAATTATGTTAGTTTATAACCATCTTCTACGTAGTATGATCATTGTCTGGTCCAACCTTTAATCACATAGTCGTTATGATGACTAGATCAATGCTATAATGATTCTCATCTTCATCATTCTGATATCTAACTCCACTAGATAACGAAAGTTTCAGAAAAGCCGTTGGATTAGAGTGACGATAATAATCATGTCATCAATATAATAAGTTGCATAGAAAATATGTAAAATTTGCTTTTGAAACTAAGTTTTTGAACGATTAAAACTAAGCAACGATGAAAATATTTACAACTCTTCATTTCCAAAGGACTATGCTCGATAATACTAAAATAAAATCATTAAGCTGGATTGGTAAAATCCTCCGATAAATTGATATTATCTTTACATAATTATCAACTTAATTCAATTTCAGAGGCTTATTAACTTTAATTTTAAAGAAATTCAATTATTACCTAAATAATTTACCTTTATTGATGCAGTATTAATATTAAACCATATAATTCAATAAATTAAACTAAATAAAATAAAATAAATAACATTTCCAAATAGATCTTCTATCTATTATTCATTTTTACAGTATATTTATAATCTAATGTGCGTATGAACAATTTTCCAAATCTATGCCTTCATAAAATGTTTTATAGTTTGTTTACTTATAATATATGTAGTATATTTTATGATTTAATTATAAAATGTTTTATAATTTGTTTACTTATAATATATGTAGTATATTTTATGATTTAATTATACTATATATTATGTGATAAATAAATTATAGTATTTTTATAATTATATTAAATAAATACGAAAATTTAAATATATAATTTTTTTTTTAATGGATGCAGAACAAAAATATATAATTTAAAAGAGTGAAGGGAACTTTATTTGCATTGTTTATGAGGCATAATGCTTGTTAAGGTTTTGCAAATAGGGTAGCAAGTTAAGTGGGCTTGATTGTGGGGAAAACTCTATAGTTAGGCGTGCTTGAGCCAAAGGCGATTTGGGATTCGTGACCTCTCGAGAAGTCTTGGTTACAGGGTGCAAGCCCCAGAAGTGATCATTCACGCTATGTGACTCATTTCACTAGTTTCAATCCCACTTCTTCACCCTTGTGAGCATAACTGGATGCAATGAGTGATTCATTTCACTAGTTTCAATCCCACTTCTTCACCGTTGTGAGAATAACCCGATGCAATGAGTGCCTCAGAAGTGATGATTGACGCTATGTGATTCATTTCACTAGCTTCAATCCCACTTCTTCACCCCCGGATGCAATGAGTGCCCCATAAGTGATGCTTAACACTATGCAATTCATTTCACTAATTGCAATCCCACGTCTTCACCCCTATGAGCATTGTGATTCATTTCACTAGTTTCAATCCCACTTCTTCACCCCTGACCCCTGTGAGCGTTGTGATTCATTCCACTAGTTTCAATCCCACTTCTTCACCCCTATGAGCATAACCCCATGCAATGAGTGCTAAGTAAACTTTCCAAAAATCATGATAAATTAGTCAATTACGAATACCTCTCATGAAAATAGTCATAAATAAATAAACACAATTAAAACTCATAATAATAATATTTAATAATAACATTTTTTATTCTTTTATATATATATATATATATACTTTTCAATTTAATACCTCTAATATTCAATTTAATAGGTGTAATATTTAGAAATAATATTAAAAGCACCATCCTCCATTGCTAAAAAGCATTAAATAAAATCAATAAGATATTCCAGGCGTCGTTGCCTATTGCTAAAAAGCATGGAATGAATTGATTTGATGTCCGCTAAACATATTAAAATTAATTCCATTTAAAGTTTTTTTCATAATCCATGTCTTATCTCATAGTCTATATATGTATTGTAATTATTTTGGATTATCTCACAAATCACAAATCACTTATATTAATTTTAAGAATTTTTATAATTATAATTATATGATTAATTACCTTTTAAATTTTAGGTATTATTAAAAAAAATTGGCAATAAAGTTATCTTTACCTTTAATAAAAATATTAATATAATTTTCAATATTTTATAATTTATCAGAATAGGGTAAACAAGTTTATGAAAATACAATGAAATTCAAAATATTTTTTTAGAATAATTTAATAAAAAAATACATATTTAAATTATGATGTATGTATTAATGACAAGTAATTTAATTAGGACCAAAAAAACAACAAAATACAACCCTGTGAATAATAAATATATTTAGAAATCCACATATATAATTAGAATAAGAATTAATTTCCAAATTGTTACTGTTAAAATTTACTCGTATTTATAACTAGCAATTGTCCCAAAAGGTACAAAGAGAGGCGATAGGATTATTAAATTGGAATTGTTGAATTTTTCTAGAAGAGTTAATTGGTTTGTGAAAACCTTGTTTTCTTGGACTAGATCATTGTGCAATTACTTTTCTTTAGATGTTTTGTTTATATCTATATTACAAGGAACACATTGAAGGTCTTATTTCATTTTAGAGTAAGTTAATTACCCAAAATCAAGAAACCTCTATAGATGGCCAAGCATATATGAAGAATACATCTCATTCATATGCAATACCAAATCGATCTTTTGTTTTATCTGAGTAAAATTTCAGAAGCATGAATAGATGCCATTTCATATGCACAATAAACCCAACTTCTGAAATTTGAATGCTTGGATGCATCCCATTCATGTGCTAAAGTAAACACATATTTTCCTTAAATTTCAATCCATAAAAACATCCATTCATGAGCCATAACAGAACCACAAAAAACAAAACCCCGTAACCTGTTAATACATTATCTACTCATAGAGAGGTAAGACGAAAGGATAGCACTGTCTACGGATCCTCCATGTCTCTGAAGGAGATGATGAGCGTCCCGTGACCCATTAATGCATTGTCTTCTCAGTAGTGCGAGGTAAGACTAAAGAAAATCAGTAGCTATGGATGTTTCATGTCTCCATAAGGCCTTGATAAATCTTCTTTTATTTTGTAAATACAATGATTTGATTGCATTTTAACACTGTAAATACTAAAAATGAGCCCATACAGAGCAAATAATCAAGAATAAAATGCTTCAATCACAGAGTGGAAATCATGAATGGTGACTATTTTATAACAACTGAATCCACCTTCTAATAAAATCTTCTTCCATTCTTTCTTTGTTCTTTCCTTCTCACCATAGCAGTGCGCCACCATTACCAGATCAAATACTATAACTAAATTAGGATCCAGAATCGGATTCTCTTTCTAGCCACCATTATTATTATCACCACCTCTGTGATTAGAGCCTAGCACCACTACGTCAACAATAATGCGCTTCCCCGTCTCCGGGATCGCCTTCCTGTAGCTCTTCAGTATCTTGATACATTCCTCGTTGCCCCAATCATGCATGATCCACTAATGAAATCACACAAACAAATTGTATAGTCAAAACGTGCTCTTAGCTCATTCTAATTGAATTACATGATAGCTCAGCAAGTTCAAGACTTACCTTCGTGAATATGGCATCTGCAGAGGGCACAGTTTCAAACATGTCTCCGCCCATGTGATCCATACCTATTTACATACATTTATATGTATAAGATTGTTATGCATATATACCATTGATGAAGCAAAGGTGTTGTTAGTAACCTGGGAGATGGGGAGCAGTGGCCAAGACATGAGGGAGGTCATAGTTGATACCTCTGATGGAAGGATAATGCCACAGCATTGCCTCGATTGTCTCCTCTCAAGCCCAACATCTTGAGGCAAATTAGAGAATGGAAGTCAAATTTCGAAAAGCCAATAGGATTATTAAATTAGCATAAACAAAAACAAGAAATTAGCATGATGATTTGATCTCTGAAACATCAAACAAGGCTGCACAGCCTTGTGATTTTAAATATGACATTTCTTTTTCAAGTTTGGTTGAAGATTAACTACCAACGTAACCCCAAGATCCCTGGCATATTTGATTTTTCACCATGCATTTAAATTGAAAATTAATAATTTGTATTTCCTTTTGACACTTGTGCCTTCCATGTGATTTCTCAATATCGCCCATTGGACAATTATCATTGCCCTATGCAAAAAATTTAAAACCATGTGAAATAATAAACAAAACAGTTTAACCTTCCCTGCTATATCAAGAATACGACAAAACGGCTCCCTACAACAAAATAAGGTAAAAATGTCATGGTGCATATATACAGGGCAATACTAAACAAATTAATCAATTAATGTTAACCCTCATCTTCTACCAGCTTAACTGTTTACTTGGGCATTTTCATCTACCTATTTACATGGGTCATTTCAAAAAATATAGGTTTTGGACATTCAACTGATGGTATTGAGCAAAATAACAAGTAATTAAACAAGAAATGATTGAGGTGATAGAATTTAGAGAGAGCGAAACGAAAATGACCGAATGATTTCTCTCTTTGAGAAAAGAAGAATCACAACTCACCTTACCTAATAAAATGAATGTCACAAAGTGGTGTACGAACATCCTTTTGCACGCATATTATTGTCCTGTGTGTTGTTTCACCTGTCCAGATTCACGGCAAGCCATTCAAATATCGTGTTAGAAAGATTTGAGAGACAAAATCCGCATCTGCGGAAAATTTTGACGGATAAAGAAATAAGAAACAAGTGAGAGAAAAGAAAACAGATTCAGAAATCGAAGCTTCTCGTCTTATATTATCCCTCCATGGTGAACCCCTCTCTTCCCCTGTTGCAAAATTAATAGGCAAGGCAAAACCATTCAGCGAAAAATGCCAAATAAAATAGAAGCACTATCTCTATGGTTAAAGCCCTTGCACTTTTTCCACGGCTTCACCGTAATAAAGAAATAATGGATTGAAACTATTGAAAAAATTGGGTTCCATGCATAGCCATTATCTACCACGCTGCTTTTCCCTATACAAATTTATTAGTAAAACCATAGATATTGAAAACCAAAAGCATACCTCCTTCTATCCATAAAAAAAATCGAGAATTTCATTCTAATGGATCAAGAATTTCATCTCTATAGATCCTTCTGCTCAACATAACAACGACAAAATAGAATCACCAGGATAAACCATGCAAACACTCTTTTAAAAAAGTGTAAATTAAATTCAAAATAGAGAAAATAGAATCACCAGGATAAACCATGCAAACACTCTTAAAAAAACATAAATTAAATTCAAAACAGATAAAAACACAACGAAAATAAAACACTATAAAATCCAAAATGAACCATGCAAACACTCTTTTAAAAAAACATAAATTAAATTCAAAACAGAGAAAAACACAACGAAAATAAAACACTGTAAAGTCCAAAATGCATGGCCATGCAACAAAGAAAATAAACTTGAATTTTTACTAAATTGATAAAAATTTACAACCCAATTAAGAAACTCTTTATTATAAAACTAAATTATAATATAAATTCAATTCAAGCTGTACTTTATATTATAGTAATTTGAAATGCATATATAAATTCCCTTATATAAATTTGAAATGTATTGAAATTATACATAATTGGATCTCAATCATCTTAAATTCCATTATATATTACCTTATTATTCAATATTTACAACCTTGCTACTAAATACATAACCCTATTTTAAAAAATTTAGCATTTCATAAAGACCACACAAAGGTACCTGCCAATTCAACATTGCTTGGATATCATTTGAGCTGCTGAGCCGTAATGGCTTAGGTGCCGGCAACACAAAAATCTCCTCTCGAGCGATCTGTTTTGCCATTTTCTTAATATGATCACGCATTGTAACTTTTAGTGTCGTTGTGGTTGTTCCATATTTACACATTGAACCATTGGGAGGCAGTAGGCAGCCAGGACCAACTGTAATACATTTCATGTCATGTCCCTGAATTGAACGCAACCAAAACAAACCATCACAATGATATAAAATTCCACCAGGAAAAGTTATTAAATGCAGAAATAATTCTTACAGAGTTTTTTATGCGGCATTGTTGGAAGAATCACCGCACCTCTATAGAATCCGTAATTTCCACCCTGGGGATCCTAGTTACTGGCTTGTAATGTTTACCAACACCTCCGGATTTTGGTGTAACGGCAAACCTCCACATGGTATGAGAGCATAGGGATTTGTAATCAGTGCACAAGCAATTTTATTTGCAGGTTCAGAAGATTGAAGCAACAACAAAGAATGGAGTCTAAATTGGAGTTTCCACAATCGGCAATTCTCACTCCATATAATTATTTCGAATGAAAGCCAAAGATTCAACTTCATCTCAGAAGTAGAGGCTTATTTCAAATAACCATGGAAACGGAAGTTGAATCAACATCGGCAATGGAGAAAACAAGATATTTCAATCGCATGGACGAGGCCGTCGGCATCCTATGTTTATCTATTTCTCCGTAACTGCTATTTCATGTTGAATCATGTTCAACTCCAAATGAAGTATGGAAAATTTTGGAAGGATTGTTTGGAAAATAGGATGAAATGCAAGGTCACATTCTCGAAAATGAGTTAAACTCATTAGATCCGAGAAACTTTGAGAACATTCAATATTTTTTCACAAGGTATAAAGCGTTGTTGGTTCAGTTGAAAGGAAGCGGGATCGACAAATCCAAGCAAAAAAATCATTTGATTCTTTCCATTTGAATAAAACTTGGTCCAGAATATGCAGTATTCGTCTCTACATTCCACACAGTCAGATCTGCAACTGGTGCAGATTGGAAGATGCCCTCACTGGATTCTTTTATTCAGTCTTTGATGCATGAGCAAGATAAGCTCATCAAAATGGGCACACTTAAAAATTCCAAAGCGCATGCACTTACTGTGCATGCAAAAGGAAAGGCAAATTCCAAAGACCATCAAAAAGGAAAAGGGAAGAAGGATCCTGATCCAAGAAAGGGAGGACATCCCAAACCCCTTGATGGATCATCTGGCTCAAAGGAAAGGAAAGGAACGAAAGGGCAATCAATGTGCAATTATTGCCACCGTGGTTTTCATCCTGAATCTGCATGCATGAAGAAGACTATAGATCTTATGGCGCAGACACTCCAGCAACACAATCTTGGAGACCACATTCCTAAGAATGCTAAGAAGAAGTCTGGAGAAAAAGCACCAGATCCAAGAGGTAACGGGCATGCTTTGATTGCTCTTCATTCTGCACCACAAGAATGGATCATCGATTCAGGAGCTTCACATCATATGGCTTCTTCAAAGGAACCCTTTTCTTCTCTACATGCATACTCAGGTCCTCCCATTCTCATGGGGGATAATTCTGCAGTTGCAGCAACTGGACAAGGAAGAGTGCAATTCGAAGATGGAAGTTTTGAAAATGTCTTGCATATTCCAAGGCTTTCTGTGAATATTCTCTTAGTGTATCAGATGACACACACAGGCAGCGGAAGGAAAGTGGAATTTACCCCAGATTCTGTGAGCATTTATTACATGCAAACCAATTTGAAGATTGCATCTGGCAAGGTAAATGATCAATCTTGTCTGTATACATTTTCTAACTTTTTTCCTCAATCAGATTCTATTTTGCTACTTACGCATGCAAATGAAGAAAGTAGGATTTGGCACGAGAGATTTGGGCACTTGAATTCCAGATATATGCAACAGCTTAGTAAGCAAGAGATGGTCAAAGGATTGCCAACCATTGAATTTTCAGATGGTGTTTGTAATTGATGTGCTCTTGGAAAGCATCCACAAAAAAAATTCGAGAAGGGGCATGCATGGAGAGCCTCTTCACCTTTGGAACTTGTACACAGTGATCTCATGGCTCCATTTTCGGTGCTTTCAATGAGAAAAGCAAGATATGTGTTGTCATTTATAGATGATTACACGAGATTCACTTGGGTTTACTTCTTGAAACTCAAGTCTGAAGTTTTTCAACATCTAAATATTTTGAAAGCGCATGCGGAAAATCAGTCTGGAAAACGCATCAAGATACTCTGCACAGATAATGGGACGGAATATGTCAACAAAGATATCAAGAATCTTTGTGATGAAGCAGGCATACAGTTGCAGCATACAGTTCCTTACACTCCACAGCAAAATGGCGTGGCTGAAAGGAAAAATCGATCTTTGAAAGAGATGGCTAATTGCATGTTGCATGCAAGATATCTTCCATCAAAATTGTGGGCCGAAGCTATTAATTGTGCCTCATACGTCCAGAACAGATCTCCTCATAAATCTATTACTGGAAAAACACCTTTTGAGGCTTGGACTGGCATGCAACCTGAAGTTAGTCATTTCCGCATTTTTGGATCTCGAGCATGGGCCCGCATTCCTCTAGAGAAAAGAAAGGATTTGGAGCCTCAAAGCAAAGCATGCATGTTTGTTGGATATTATAATGAAGTCAAAGGGTACAGATTGATTGATATCCACACTGAAGAGCTCTTTATTGAAAGGAGTGTAAAGTTTGACGAAGATATTTCGCATGCACCAGTAGATGAACTTGTTACCAAATTTTCATCACCACTCATTGATGAGTATGCAGATGAAACTTCAGACCAAAATTCTGATGAAGATGAGTCTTTTCCTGTGACCCCTATTAGACCACCAGTTGTTGAACATCGAGATCATACTTCTGCATGTAGTTCGGAAGATTCTCAACCACCTTCAACACAAAAATGGCGCAGCATGAGTGATATCCATGATGATCCTGCCGCTATCCCTCTGTTTGAGGAAGATCCGGAAGCACTCTTAGCTATGGAGCCATCCATGCCCATGCATGCTTATATGATGCATGGATTTGATCCACAAACTTATGCAGAAGCAAATGGGCATCCTGAATGGCAAGCCACCATGGATGAGGAATATAACTCTCTCATTGAGAACCAGACTTGGGATTTGGTTCCGCTACCTTCAAATCGCAAACTTGTGAGATGCAAGTGGGTTTACCGGACCAAGAAAGCATCAAATGGCCAAGTTAGTCGATATAAGGCACGATTGGTAGCAAAAGGTTTTCAGCAAGTACATGGTATCGGAGCTTGGACCCAGGTTCAATTCCCCCAAGTTGCGTTTGAGGGGGGGTGTTGGAAAAATCACCGCACCTTTATAGAATCCGTAATTTCTACCCTGGGGATCCTAGTTACTGGCTTGTAATGTTTACCAACACCTGCGGGTTTTGGTGTAACGGCAAACCTCCACAGGCATTCAATTTCATCTTCATCATAAAATGGGAAATCATCATATTAATATTCGAGAAGGCATTTTTGATGGAGACTTTCCAGGCAGTCCATGGCGTCGTTGTAACCTAATCCCTCTAATACACGAAATACTAAATCTTTGTCCTCTCCCGCCAAGAAGCATCCAATATCCACAAACATCTCCTTCTCTTGGTTACTCAGAGTCTCATAACTCACTTTTAATCTCTCTATTAGATCGTCTGGCAGGCTTCTTGAGAACTTTTCCAACTGGAGCTCCCAATACCTTCTGTCAGGCCTGCCTCGACGAAGCTGTGCACCCAAAACTTGCAAACATAAAGGCAGCCCATCGCAAATTCTCAAACATTCCTCAACCAAATCTTCAAATCCTTTGTATGGTTCGGATTGAAGGAACGCATGCCTGCAAAAAAGTTCTCGGGCATGCTTTAACTGCAATGCCTTTACATTATACAATACAATTTTTGGAGAACATCGTCTTAGTAAATCTTGGTCACGAGATGTGATCAAAATTAAACTACCAGATCCCACAACATCTGTGACAAGTAGGCTATTTATTTGCTCAAAATGATCCACGTCATCGAAAACAACCAGAACTGCTAGGCCACCTAGACGATCTCTGAGAATACCCTTTCCTTGGCTTATATTATCAATATGCAAATCATAACCCAGCAAGTCACGAAGTAGCTTATGCTGCAAAGACGGTAAACCCTTTTCTCTGACGTCAGACAAATAACAAGACCTAGTAAAATCAGAACGTTTCAAGTTGTAGAAAAATTTAGCCAGAGTTGACTTCCCTACTCCGCCTACACCTGCAATGCCCACAATAATTGTGCCATTTAACTGGCTTTGATTCATTATTTTACTCTGGAAATCCTCCACGGTTTGCTCCAGTCCAACGAGGTATGTAGCCACCTCTAATGGTTCCAATTTTACCTCTTTTAATACAGCTTTCACAATCCTCTCAAGAAATTCCCCATGATCACTGAAATAACAAACAAATGGATGCATGTAATCATATGGTTAGCATTAATCCATGATTTCTGGAGCACCAACAAATGGATGCAAGCACTCATAAAGTTAGCAGTAACGCCGGATAAAGGATCTAAAGACCTGTTTTAAGGAATTCACATTTCGCAGGGGACAAAATTTAGTGGCTGATGCTCTTTCAAAACGGGGACACCGGCATCAGATGGGTGAAATTCACTACAAAATTTTCTTTCTGGGTTCTCTTCAAAGCATGGGCATGATCCCAAACTGTTGATTTTACATTAGTATATGCTTGATGGACTTTAGTGCTTTTATTAGCTGTAGACTGAGATTTTTATTTTTAGCCTTTTTTAATAAAAACCATGTGCCACATTTACGAAAGGAAAATTTGTTTCATCTATTTCATGTAATAGGTCACAGACCTATTTTGGATGATGTTTGTAAAATGCAGAAATTTTATGGTTTACAGTCCATGTTTTGACTATTAACCCCAACAGATTTATGTAAACAGTTCTATAGAAAACTTGTTAGTTTTTTCTTTCCTCAAAAAAAGTTAACAGTAATGAAAATATGAACTAGCCTTGATAAATTTAAATTTAAGAATACTAATAAAGTATGTTTCATACTCATGCATTGCACCGAGCACTAAAATATATATTCAATCTTTGATGCTCAGATCTGAAATCTTAAATACTACATGTTATGCTAGGCTTGGTCACAACTCATACGCAGGAAATGAATGAAAAGAAAATAAAACCATCCCAAAATGAGGTGTATCAAACCATTTCAACATAAAATCCAGTTGGTCCAAAATTTTGTTGGTTTGTTTTTGAAAAATGTTATGAAATTTCATTCGTCAGATGTTCAGTCAAGCTTTTTTCTGTTAACTTCCTTCCGCTGGAACATTTCAAAACTTAATAAAAGATAAAAAATGAGATTGTTCTTTCTCAACTTCATCAAATTTAAAAAAAAAATATCTCTACTCACGTAATTACTCATAAATTTACCAAACAAAATTAAAAACTCGCATATACTTTCCTCATAATCTTGCCAGAAAAATTAAAAAACCTCATTTTCTGTGCTGGAAAATCTAGAAATTAAGTTCTTTCAAGGGCCTAAAGCGTAGCCCTGTATCAATGATTCCAGGGTCATTGTTCGCTTAATTCAATAAGCTCCGTTAGGCTCCTAACAATACGTCATCTAAAGTTATATTTTTGCTTACCACACGCTATTTGAAGAAAATGTTTTGGTTTATTTAGTTATATCTTTTACAAACACTCACAATAACATTGATTTTTTTTAAATTGATATATAAACTTTTTTTTTTTAAGAAAAAAAAGTGTATTCTTTATTAATAAATAAAAATATCATCCCATTTTTTCATAAAGATGCACAAAAAAACATTTTAGAGCCATCATCCCAGAAAATATGATTAATGCTAACCATATGATTATACTGCATCGCAAAGAAGACCAGGTTTTCGAAAATAAGATAATATATTTGAATTAACAGAATTTCAGTTTAACTTTTGTTACATATGATCGCACTTCAGCTAAAGCTTGAAATTCTCCGTTTCGATCGGGCGAATTCAAGGCTTTCATGATAAGAAGGAAGATAAAATTTTTAGAAAGGATGCCAATATTGTGAAATTTTGTTTTGGGCAGGTTAATGGAGTTGAGTTAATTGGGTAATAAACAGTTTTTTTAATTATAGAGTTAATAAAAATTTGTCAAAAATTTGAAGCATGGAATATGATTCAAATAACTTTGTGGAGAATTTATAATTCAAATCTATGATTCTAACAAATACCTATCTCATTCTGAAGAAATTTACAGAAAAATATGCGGTTCCTTTAAAAATATATAACAAATAATTTATAAACTAAAGCAAAGCAAATTTTATTATAATTTATGCATAATATAGATTTTGTCTGATCCCAAATGAAATTCTTAAAAATTTGAAAATTTCTTCACAGTTCTGGAAAGATGAAACGTGATTTTTCTGTATCACCAAAATTCTACCAAATTTTCCACAGTATTTGGCCTCTCCAAGAAAATCCATCGGTTAAAAAGGATTATTTGTTTCACAATACATTTGTTCGCAAACTATAAAATAGTTAAAAATAATCAATATTATTTTGTATTAATGGAGAAATGGTTACATAGTTGTAACGTATCTCTTTAGTTTAGGATTTGTTCCTAGAGTTTAGGAGTTTGTTTACAACTACCTGATTTCTAGTAATGTATTTAATATTGTAATATTTATTTGATGTAAGGTAGAGTGAATGGGGAGAGAGTCTCTTCTTTGTTTGAGTGCAGTCTCCAGGTGCAGTACTCACCTGTGAGCTGCAACTCCTTCTTTTAATTCAAGTCTGATTTTTTAATCTGGGTATCAGAGCTTAGGGTAGAGATAGCCTCAATTTTTTTAGGGATGCATCATTAATTACATAGCTGTAGTGGTAGTAGAGCATGCTAGGAGTATTTGTAAGATGAGGTGGACTACAGTAACACCTGGAGTGAAGGGTCTCAGATGACCGATCATCTCTGAGCCGAAGAAAGGGTTGGCGCCCATTTTTTGAGCAGAAGCAACCATTGGCGTGGGATTTTAAGGAATAGTCATGCCATTGGCGCGGATTCGACGGAGATAATTGCGCCAACGCACGAGAAATCTCCATTGGCACGGATTTTTAGTTGATAATCGCACCAAAAAATGTGATTTTTTCCTAGCGCGGATTTTTAGCTGTTGAGTAGCGCCTTTGACTGGAAAGAAGCACCAACCTCTTTCTCTTTGAGAAATATGCAATTTTTTGCAGATCGGTCTTGCACAGTGGTGGCACGTGGAAATTTCTTCTCGGTGGCAGCAGATTTGATTTGCCCAGTGGCAGCGAATTGGGGTTCCTTGATCCGCTCGGTGGTAGAAGATCGGAAGTGCCCCGTGGTGGCGAATTAGAGCTCTGTTATATGTTCGGTGGCGGCACATCAGATTTTCCTGGTGGTGGCATAGTGCAGCTCCTTGATCTGTTCGGTGGCATCAGATCGGATTTGCCCGGTGGTGGCGCATGAGAGTTGTTTTTGATCTGTTCGGTGGTAGCAGATCGGATTTGCCCGGTGGTGGCACATTGAAGTTCCTGATCTATTCGATGGTAGCAGATCAGATTTGCCCGGTGGTGGCACATTGAAGTTCTTGATCTGTTCGGTGGCAGCAGATCGGACTTGCCCGGTGGTGGCCAATTGAAGTGTTCAGTTGGATAGAAATGAATAACAGTATAGAATCATATCTCCACGAGTCTGGCAAACTCGATGGAACGAATTTCTCCAACTGGAAGTTCAAAATGCAAACTTTGCTGGAAAGTATAAATGCATGGTCAATCGTCATGGGAGATGAGCAGAGATCTGGAACAGCGACCCAAGAACAAGACTGGGATAAAAGAGAAACGAAAGCAAAAGTTATACTAAAGGTGTCCATTAAGGACAATATTATCCCACTTATTAGAGATTCCAAGTCGACTGCTGATATATGGACAACGATCAAGAAATTGTACGAGACACAGAATACAAATCGTGTTGTGGCACTCAAAGGCAAGTTGTTTGCATTGAAGATGGAGGAGAATGAGTCCGTCACTAGATTTATGGCCAGAGTTAAGGACGTGAGTGAAAAATTGGGAGCTATCGGAGAGAAGGTATCCGACTCAGATCTGGTCATGCTCACATTAAACAGAATGACTGATGAATACCAGACGTTGATCACAGGGCTGTCAGCAAGGGAGAAAGCTCCTTCATTTGATGAGCTGACAACCATTTTGCTCCAAGAGGAGGAGTGATGACAGAATTTAAAAACTCAAATAAATGACCTTGCTCTGATGGCAAAAAGGAGACAGTACAGAGGGAAGCAGCACCGGCACTAACACCAACACCAGCACTAGCAACTGCAGCAGCAACAACAGAAAGGAGCCAACACATTTCAAATTAGATCATTTAAAGATATGACTGATAATTATGTTAAGAAATGTTTTTACTGTGGAAAACCTAGTCATCTGATTAAATAATGCTATAAGAGGCAGGCAGATGAACGAAGAAGCAAACAGAGAAAACATCAGGGTTGTTTCGCTGGGGAAGAGGAGGACCACAACCACGAACTTCAACTATTTACAGTTGATTGTGCTCTTTCAACTTCGAAGCAAGATGAGGACGACATATGGTATGTCGGCTCTGGCGCATCCTCACATATGACTAGTAAGAGGGACTGTTTTGAATTTTTTGAAGAAACTACATGTGGATCGAAAATTTATCTAGGAGATGATAGTTGGTATGAGATCAAAGGATATGGAGATATTCCTGTGAAGCTACCTAGTGGTGACATTAGACATCTTAAATATGTATTATATGTTCTAGGAATTAAGAAAAAGTTGGTCTCTGTCTCAATGATTACTGACCAGGACATGGAAGTTCAATTATTTAAGAATAATTGTGTCATTAAGGATAGCCAGATGGAAACAGTTGCAACAGGAGTGCGCGTGGGGAGCTTGTACAGATTAGATGAAAAGAGTATGCCACGACAAGCAATGGTTGCAGCTGGATCAACAGTCGAAAATCTTTGGCATCAGAGATTCAGCCATCTCAATCTGCAAGACCTCATCTAACTTCAAAAGAAAGGTATGGTCGATGGACTCCCTGTTTTTCATAATGTTAAGCTGGGATGTGATGGATGTGCATTAGGGGAAATGCATAGAGAAGAGTTCCCTTTGCATGTTCACAGAAAAGAAAGAGACATCTTAGAACTAGTGCATACAAATATTTGTGGACCTATGCAAACTAGGTCTTTAGGAGGAGCATATTACTTTCTGTTATTTACACATTATTGCACTATATTTTCATGGGTGTACTTTCTAAGTAAAAAGAGGCAAGCCTTTCAATACTTTAAAGAGTTTAAATCTATGATAAAGAACCAGACAGGAAAAAGGATAAAAATTCTCCGCTCGGATCAAGGGGGAGAATATAGGTTGGGAGAATTCATGAATTTCTGGAAGCATCATGGGGTTGTGCAGCAATTTACAGTACCACACACTCCACAGCAGAATGGAGTAGCAGAATGGAAGAACAGAACTCTTGTGGAGTGCGCGAGAAGTATGTTACAAGGTAAGGGTCTATCAAATGGTCTTTGGGCAGAAGCTATTAACATTGCTGTATATTTAAAGAATAAGAGTCCTACTAAATGTCTAGGCTTCAAAACCTCTTTTGAAGCATTGTTTGGACTCAAGCCAGCAATTAGTCATTTAAGAATATTTGGGTCAAAAGCTTATACTCATATACCTAAGGCAGATAGGAAGAAGTTAGACCCCAAAGCCATGAAATGTATATTTGTTGGATATGGCACTGAGTTCAAGGCATACAAGTTATATAATCCTGTGACTCACAAGGCTTTTGCAAGCAGAGATGTTATTTTTCATGAACAGATTGAAGAAGGAAAGGAGGATTCTAACAGTGATAGCCACATTCCATTGCTGATAGAAGTAAATAGTGAGGAAGATGAAGAGCAGGAGAAGAAACAAGAAGAAGAAGTAACAGATAATGTGATCATTGATGAAGCAAGCCCGGAAAGTGCTGAAAAAGATAGAGTTGAGGTAAGTCATCTACCAAGTTATCACAAGTTTTACAATACTCCACACATATTTCTTTTGATTGTATCTTTTTTCGAACAAAATGAAACTGAGTGTCAATATGCTTGGTATTTTTATGAAAAACTGGATTGTATGCAAGCTTGATGGTACTCTGGTTGTTAGTTTTGATACTAGTTGATTCTTTCTGTCCTTCTCCTACATCGATGAGAAGTCTTCTCAACCAGATAGCTTCACGTGTGGCTGCACACAATGCTTGGTACTCAGCTTCACATGAAGATAGAGCTACAGTGCTTTGCTTTTTACTGCTCCACGCTATAACCCCGGATCCAATACTAAATGCATAACTTGTGATAGATCTTTGATCATCTAGGTTACCTGCCCAATCGGAATCTGAATAACCTGCTAAATTGAGAGACTATGCTTTAATGTCTAAAGTTTTAAACATTGTAGAACCTGCAAATTATGAGGAAGCAAGTAAATATGATAAATGGAGGGCTGCAATGCATGAGGAAATTAAATCAATATATAGAAACCATACTTGGGATTTAGTTGAGTTTCCTAAAGGAGAAACCCCCATAGGATGTAAGTGGCTATATAAACCGAAATAAATGCAGATGGGAGTATAGAGAAATTTAAAGCTAGACTGGTAGCAAAGGGTTACAGCAAGAAGGAATAGATTTCGATGACACCTTTTCTTCTGTAGCCAAATTAAACACAATTGGAATGCTAATTTCTTTAGCAACAAAACGTAAATGGCAACTACACCAGCTAGATGTTAAGTCTGCATTTCTGAATGGTGACTTAAAGGAAGAAATTTATTTAGTACAGCCTCAAGGTTTTGTGAAAAAGGGGCAGGAGCATTTAGGGTGTAAATTGAATAAGGAACTTTATGGTTTAAAACAGGCACCCAGGTCATGGTATGAGAAAATTGACTCATTTTTTATACAGCATGGCTTTCATAGGAGCTTGAACGATCCAAATCTATATACCAAGTTAAATAAACAAAGGCAAATTATTTTGGTTTCTTTGTATGTGGATGATATGATCATAACAAGAAATGCTAACAATCTGATCAAATAAATCAAGCAGCAAATGTCACAGGTGTTTGAGATGAAAGATCTCAGAGATCTTCATTATTGCTTGGGATTGGAGTTATGGAAAGATTCTGGACAAACTTTTCTCACTCAAGGGAAGTATGCTAGAAGTTTGCTGGAAAGATTCAGAATGGAGCAGTGCAGATCAGAAGCAACACCACTCGAGTAGAATTTAAAGTTGAGTAGTGACGATGGCACTAAAAAAGTGGATGCCACTATGTACAGACAACTAGTTGGCAGTTTGATATATCTGATGAAAACTAGACCAGATCTGGCATATTCTGTTAGTGTGTTGAGCCAGTTCATGTCAAAACCACTCGAAAGTCATTGGATTGCAATAAAATGTGTGTTGAGGTATCTTAGTGGTACTTGTAATTATGGCATTTTGTACATTGACATTTCTGATGTTATTCTAGAAGGTTATTCAGATTCTGATTGGGCAGGTAACCTGGATGATCAAAGATCTATCACAGGTTATGCATTTAGTATTGGATCCAGGGTTATAGCATGGAGCAGTAAAAAGCAAAGTACTGTAGCTCTATCTTCATGTGAAGCTGAGTACCAAGCATTGTGTGCAGCCACATGTGAAGCTATCTGGTTGAGAAGACTTCTCATCAATGCAGGAGAAGGACAGAAAGAATCAACTAGTATCAAAATTGACAACCAGAGTACCATCAAGCTTGCATACAATCCAGTTTTTCATAAAAATACAAAGCATATTGACACTCAGTTTCATTTTGTTCGAGAAAAGATACAGTCAAAAGAAATATGTGTGGAGTATTGTAAAACTTGTGATAACTTAGCTGATATTTTTACTAAGGCTCTAGGGCATGTAAAGTTTGAGTTATTTAGAGGGATGCTAGGAGTTCACGATAACCCGTTCTCCATTAAGGGGGGAGTTAAAAATAATCAATATTATTTTGTATTAATGGAGAAATGGTTACATAGTTGTAACGTATCTCCTTAGTTTAGGATTTGTTCCTAGAGTTTAGGATTTTGTTTACAACTACCTGATTTCTAGTGATGTATTTAATATTGTAATATTCGTTTGATGTAAGGTAGAGTTAACGGAGGGAGAGTCTCTTCTTTGTTTGAGTGCAGTCTCCAGGTGTAGTACTCACCTGTGAGCTGCAACTTCTTTTAATTCAAGTCTGATTTTTATCTAAAATCAATGGATTTGTAAGAAAATAAAAGGGTTTTACCTTTTATTCGATTTAAATAGTAGACCAGAAATGTGGGTGGCTTGGTTAAGGGCTGCCTTCCACGTCTGGATGCATTCCACCGTGACTCTGCGTTTGTGTTGGTGTTCTTCAAAGGCTTTAGCGTAACACCCCCTCTCAATGTAACAAAGTCTTTAGGCTCAATGTCAGGAAACATAAGAATTATCTTCAAGATAAACTTGTGATATGATCTCAAAATCCAACATAGCTCTTCCAAACACCAAGGGGATTCAGCATAACGCTCAATAAAAAGGGCAATATGAATTGACGCACTTTGAATGGCTCTGACAATTATAGGGGACAGAGTATCTCCCATGTGAACTTCCTTGTTATCCAAAAGCACACGCAGCTCATGACAATTTGTGAGGCCATGGTAGATGAAACTCAGTGGTTGCCAAAAGCCAGGGAAGAAGAACAGTGCTTGCCAAAAATCAGTGAAGAAGAAGAAGAACAACAACTCGCAGGGAAAAAGCAGTAAAAATATCTTCAAGAGTGACATAAACGAATGGGAAAAAGAAGTAAGGCAACTCAACAAATATTTGGAAAAAGAAATCACACTTTAAATCAACGGTTAAAAGTGTCTCACCTGATCCAACGGAGCAGGGTAAAAGTGTTGACGATTGTTGATGCATAGAAAGGTCTATCAGCCTAAAAATTTCAATTTTGTCCTTATATTTTTAAAATAAAATTAAATAAAAATTTCCAACCACTCAAATCACAATTTCATTAAATTATTCAATACATTGATCACGAAATAGTTATTTTCCTTCTTCCTTTTCTCTTCATGATAGAGAGGATATGTTATCAAGCTGCTTTAGAACAAGGGTAGGCATGGTAGATCGATGGTGGTGCGAACACTCGCCGATAGAAATTATTTATCTATATCTATACATGAATTATACGGTAAATAGGGCTAGGGCTGATTATCTAACCCCACCCGAGACAATGATGGTACCTTCCTCGTTAAATACCGCCCTAATGGATTTATCTTTCATGGAATTCTCAATGGGTCTCAACCCCAAAGGGGATTCATGGTTTTCCATCCCACACCAGCCCCCTCTCTAGAGAATGAGGATTAAACAGCATGAACTTTGACATTTTTTTTATGCAGAAAAAAACTGTAAAATTTTTATTAATATGAAATGTTGTACATTGTCGAAGATGTTGCTTACATTACATAGTATATATCTTTTATGACAATATCCAAAAAACAGAGCAGTCTGGCATAGAATTGCCAAGAAATTCCACCTTGTAGTTTTATATGGAAACAAAGCATATACATGGTTCTAATAGAGCTGAGTCTAATTAATGAGACATATTGTAGAAGATCGAAAAAGGAAAATTACCAAGACAAGGCATCTAGTGACGCGTCTAGGACCTGCAAAGAGATTAACAAAAATCAAATTGACCAAGGCAAAGGGAGATCCCCTCAGAAAGCAGTTCATAATGAATCTGCCCTGGAAGAAGGGACAGAGCATGCTTGGAAAGTGCATCAGCTTCAGAATTTTTCTCCCAAAAGACATGTTGGAAGGAGATCTCTGAGAAGAGGTGCTTTAGGCCTGAAATCCACAACATCTAGTTGAAAAGTGAGGGGATCTGTAAGGCGTTGCGATCCTGAATCCATCTGATCGTAGAAAGGGAATCCCCAACAACCAGAATGCAACCAACATTTTAGTGATTGGGCCACTTGCAAGGCTCCCCACAAGGCAAGTATTTCTGCTCTTGTTGTCTCCCAGGCCAGCAAAACCACCTGAATTGATAGGTCAGAGCCGAACTGATATGAAGGGAGACACCACATCCACATCTCCCAGTAGTAGAAACTCCATCAAAAAAACAAATTGGGAAAATATTCGACAAGTCATCATGATCGATGGATCTCATAGATTGTTTGGGACACCAGAGGCCAATCACTTGAAATTGACTGATGATTCGAAGTGTAGTCAAATTCGGATTAGGATGAGTCTCTTCAAAGATGTACTCATTGTGAGAGCTCCAATTGCCCCAAAAGACATACAACGGAATAACCCTATGCTCCTTTCATTGGAAGCCGCAAGAGAAAAGCCAATTCGATATGGAGGAGTTATCACCAATGACCTAGGTCCCCAAGTAAGAAGATACTCTCTTCTCGACATCCTATGTGAAAGGAAGAGGTGTATACCGTCTTCGAATGCAGATTTGAAGTGAGGGAATCTATGAGGACCCATAAATCCTCTCTGCATGAATGTGTCCTAGATCAAAATCCAATTGTGCGAGAGAAGGCAACTCAAACATATAATCTTGAGAGGCAAGTCAAACATATAATCTTGAGAGGTACATCCTAGAACCACAATAATTGTGTAGTGAGCTTGGCAAATGGCAGATTTGGAGAACATGAGATTAAACGTTTAAGGGAACCAACCTAGGTTTAAACGTTCCTAATGCCTAGCGTTAAGCATTCCTACCGTAGCCTAGCGCCGAGAGAGCTTTACCTTCCTTGCCGTAGGTGCCTATACGTTCCTTTTAATGTTATAACATAGATGGTTATTCCGAGTAGGACTACTTATAGCTTTGTCCCTTCGTTTCTTTTATATAAATAATCGTTCATAATTTAACTTTGATATTACATGATTCCTTGTACACAACACACCATGGAGTTGAAACACTACACGTTTTATATCACATACATTTATTTCCACAATCGCATTTTCTTTTAAAACAAAGATATTTCGTAAAATAGCGTTTTAAATATGGCCGTATTACGTCCATGCCACTGCTTGAACTTCTTAAATCTCAATAATTTTCATTTCATATATTTATATTTTTTATATTATAATTACTGAGATTTTAATGTAAATATATTTTAATAATACATATAATTACATTTCATTTTCACTATAATTAGATATAAATTTTAGTTTTCTCCTAATTTAATAATTCATATGATATAAAGAAAAGTAATAATGATTAATATCTAAATAACTTTGTATCTAGAAAATTTAAATATATTTTAAAATAACTATAATTTATTTTAAGTTGGGATTTATCAAATGTTGAAAGAGATTAAATATCTCAAATTGTAAATCTTATTTTAAGTGCAAAATTTTAAGATAAAATATGCCTTCTAAGGTTTAAATTTAATTATTAGTAATTATTATGTGGATGTTCAAGATTTAATATTTATAGTAGTAATCATAGATTAAGGATTAATATTTATCTCCAAGTTCATTATGCTTTTTTGATTAAAATTAATTAATTAAAGAAAATGTCATATCAAGATATGTCATGTTAGGCATTTGGTATTGATAATCACAGAGCCATCTTAACTATGGATGTACTAAGAGATGAGAGGGATAAAACATCTCAAGATGCAAACTTATTTTTGAGTGCAGAACTTAAGCAATGGTTTGCACCTCTAGAGATTTGACTCATCTTATCACCTAAACATCCTTATTTAACATGGATTTATGGTAGTCCTTAATAATATTATTTATATTTATAAAGTTCACATCATTAGATGTAAAACTATTCTCATTTTTAATATTATTAAAACATTTATTTAATAACTATCGGATATCCAGTGAATATTTTTAGTAGTAGTGAGGATACTGGGTTAGACATATCTAAAAACTAATCATAACATTTTTGGGTTTAGATTTAATTAAAAAATGTTATAAAATTATATTGAATAAAATATTTATAGAATATTTTGATTGTGAAATGAGTTATGGTTTTTGGGGATGTGGTATTGATAAGCTATGGTACTAGTCCATGGTATTGTGACAAAGCATATTTAAAAGTTAATATATCCATTGAAAAGTGGGGTTGAATATGCATGAATATGAATTTTGTTATAATGTATACTTATATTTATTAATTGAATCTAAATATGGTTACTAAATTATTATTTAAATTTTATGTTAAAATGGATCTTAAACTACAACTAGTGTGTATATTTTATATATTTTAATGTAATATTTATATTATTATTTTCTTTGATCTAAAAAATTCTTCGTAATTTTATTAATAAAATTAAAATTTTAATATGACAAATTGAATTTTACTATTCTTAATTTTTATTATTAATTGAGCCAACAATTGAATATTGACGCTCGTTTATGGACACTACGTCATCTCTCCCTAATGGTTCTATATTACTTTTAGCTTTTTATTATTTTTTAATTGATCCTACATGTAAATGATATAAACAAAAAATCACATCCATAAAATATCATCCTGGTCGATGTAGGGTGCCTCTGGCTACAATAAGGCATAATGGATCTATATTACTTTTAGCCTTTTATTATTTTTAATTGATCCTACATGTAAATGATACAAACAAAAATTCACATCCATAAAATATCATCTTGGTTGATGTAGGGTGCCTCTCACTACAATAAGGCATAGTATTGTATAGTATTATAACAAAAGCTATTTACAAATTAAGAATTTTCATGGTAAAGTAGCATGAATAGCCATTATTAAGATTATTTTTACATGCTTTTTTAAATGCATATATGTTTAATTATATAGTTATTTTTTAATTAATAATCAAATCAATTTAAAATAAAGTTATAATTTTTATTTTTTATTTTTTTTTGAACAATATTAGAGTATTATGTGATAAGTATTTTGACTTTTATCATGCATTGATCTCTATCAATATTTACCAATCATTTAATTTGTATAAGCTATATTATTATTATTTTTATTTATAAACTCCATATGTTTACATAAAAATATTCTTTTTATTTTTTTTATAAAACCATTATATGATAATATTTTATTTTAGTAATATCTGTTTTAAACCAATTTATTATTTTAATAATTATTATATTTATTTTGTTAAACCTACATAATCATTGTTATTATTACATTTAAAATATTATTGTAAAATTAATACCATACACATACAAATATATACATATATATATCATTTAAATATCACTTATAAACTTTACAAAATCTCTTTTGTATTAAAATGTAGGACCTCTTTTAAAACAATTAGATAAATAACTAACAACAAATGATTTTTTATATGAATCTATTAATCTAAATAAAATACTAACTTGAATGGGGGTAAAAGTAATAAAAGTAGGAGAAGATTAAGTAATTTTTTTAAAAATAAAATGGAACAAAATAAATGAGAATAAAGATTTTAATTATATTTATATTTGTTTTGGTTTGTGAAATTGTTATATTAGATTTAGCTTGTGACCCTAGGAGAATTTAAATAATCAAAATCCCTCGCGATCACACTTGGCTTGGTTACACAAGCGCTTAACATGAATGGTTTTTTTCCAAAAAAATTTTGAATTAGTAATCTTCACGTCACAAAGTAAATTAATAAATTAATAGTACACGACATCACCATTTATTCTACATCCTTTGACCCAATTATTTTGATAAATTGAAAATAAACAATAATTACATTAATCACTTTCATACTTTAAATTTTATACTATCATTTAGCTTACGAATGATCTTCGAAATAACATTGGGGCTCTTTAATGACTATTTGGAAAAATCTATTTCAATCCCTAGGCCTCTTTGATTTGCATGTCGACATTCGATCAAACTACAATCTCATGGTTTTTTAGCATTAATCAAATGGTTTTTTAGCATTAATCAAAGGTGCTTGGAATAATATCATGGATAGGGCACCACATTAAAAAAATCTACTAGTTGAAATTGGCTACGCGAATAGATTTTTCACACACTCAATGGTTTGAGAGGCTGTTGATAAAGCATTAATCAAAGGTGCTTGGAATAATATCATGGATAGGGCACCACATTAAAAAAATCTACTAGTTGAAATTGGCTACGCGATTAGATTTTTCACACACTCAATGGTTTGAGAGGCTAGTTTATCAACAGAAGAAATATAGATTGTATAAATTTTCAGTATTTTGATTTAAATCTATGTTAAAAATAACTAGTACAATCACAATAATAAATATGATTGATATATGGCGATAGGTATATATCAATCACATACACAATGATATTGGTAAATGTGGTTGAAAAACGCCCTAAGTGTTAATAGTATAAATTTATTATCAAAATAATAATAACACTATAAAAATAAAGTAACTATTATAATAAAAATATTATTATTACTATTAATTAATATTTCCACATGCCTTTCATAAAGAAACAACATATAACCTAGGTAACAGCATGATTATCTTCTTCTTTTTCCATTTGTTAGCTCATTCTATATATTGTAATAGCATATCTAAGAGGATATTGTATTTTGCACATATTTGTAACTTCGCATGAACCCTCACGACTACATGATAGTTTGCTTTATTGAGTGGTTAACAAACACCTTTTCATATGCTACATATGTTAAAGATACAACATGTAATTTTAATATACAATCTATAATGGAATTGCGATTTTTTTCTTGGAAACAAATTATTAATTAGTATTATAATAATTTTAAAAAAATTATTGTTATTACTAATTAATTGTTATTATTATTATGGTTGTTATTAATAATTATTATTATTATTATTAAGTAATATTTTTATTTTTATTGTTAAATAATTATTATTATTTATTAAAAATATATAAAGTTTTGTTAGTTATAATTCATACTAATATTTTTTAATTAAGTAATCTCAATAGATTTATATTAAACCCAAGGGAATAATATTAAATGCAGGTGATTAATATTATAAACCTGAGATATATAAACATTAAAATAATCATGGTTGACCATGGTTTACCATGGTTGATTTTCATATTCAGACAAGCTTTGTCACAATTTGACATTAGACCATGATTAAGCATAGTTTTCCATGCTTGATTTTCATATGGCGACCATTTTTTTCAGAATACAACATTGGACAATGGTTTACTTTTAGAAAATATTTGTCAAAATGTGACGTTGGACCATGGTTGACCTTGATTATAAATCAAAAGGATTTATTTTAAACCCAAGGATCAACATTTTAAACTCTATGAATAATAATATGCCCTAGGAATATCAACCATTATATTAATAAACCTAATGGATTGATATTACAAACCCAGGGGATTATAAACCCAAGGGAATAATAAACCCAACAAATTAAGGTTTTATAAACCTAAGGGAATAATGTTAAACCCAAGTGATTAATATTATAAACCCTAATATAAATATTTTAAACCTTTAAATAAATATGTTTGAGTTTGGTTAACCATGGTTGAGCATATCTGATTTTCATATCGAGACAATCTTTGTTACAATGCGACGTTGGACCATGGTTGATTTTCATATTGAGAAAATCTTTGTCACAGACTCACAATGTGATGTTGGACCATGGTCGACCATGATTACAAATCCAAGGGAATTATATTAAACATAAGGATTTATATTATAAAACCTATGAATAATATTACGCACTAGGAATATTAGCCCTTAGATTAATAAATTAAACATATTGATATTATAAACTCAAGCAAATAATAAACCCAAGGGAATAAAAATGGTTGACCATAGTTTACCAAGGTTCATTTTCATATTGAGACCACCTTTGTCACAATGAAATGTTGGACCATGGCTGACCATGATTAGTTTTTATATTGAGACAATCTTTGTCACAAGGTCACATTGGACCATGGTTGACCATGGCTATAAACCAAAGGGAATAATGTTATAAGCCCAATGTATATAAACACTAAGATAAGTATTCTAAACCCTGATAGAAACATGGTTGACCATGGTTCATTTTTATATTGACAAAATATTTTTCACAACACGATGTTGGACCATGGTTGACCATGGTTGAGCATACTTGATTTTCATATCGAGACAATCTTTGTCACAATGCGATGTTGGGTCATTATTTGTTTTCATTATGAGAAAATTTTTGACACAATGTCATGGTGTACGATGGTTGAACATTTTTTACCATCATTATAAACCCAGTGGATTCATATTAAGCCCAAGGATTAATATTATAATTGCTATTATTAATATTACACCCTAGGAATATGAACCCTTATATTAATAAACCCAATGGATTGATATTATAAACCCAAGGGAACAATAAACCCGAAGGATTATATACACAAGGGAATAATATTAAAACCTAGGTATACAAACCCTACGATAAATATTATAAACCCTAAAGTAAACATGGTTTACCATGGTTAATTTTCATATTGAGACAACCCTTGTCACAATGCCATGTTGGAGTATGGTCAACCATCGTTGATTTTCATATTGAGACAATATTTTTCGCCACGTGACATTCAACCATGGTTGACCATGGTTGACCAAGATTGACCATGGTTGATGATGGTTGACAATGGTTGACCATGCTTGATTTTAATATTGAGATACTATTTATCTCAATGTGACATTGGACCATCGTTGATGATGGTTGACCATGGTTGATTTTCATATTGAGACAATCTTTGACACAATGTGACATTGGACCAAGGTTGACCAAGATTGAAGATGGTTGACAATGGTTGATTTTAATATTGAAACAATCTTTGTCAAAATGTGACATTGGACCATGGTTTACAATGGATGGCCATGATTATAAAACCAATGGATTTATATTAAACCCTACTATTAATATTATAAACCGAAGAGATGTATATTAAAACATAAGATTAATATTATAAACTATATAAGTAATATTATATCGTAGGAATATGAACCCTTAGATTAATAAACCCAAGGAATTAATATTATAAACCCAAGGGATTAATACTAAACCCAAGGGAATAATATTAAACCCAAGGGATTAATATTATAAATCCAAGGTATACAAACCCTAAGATAAATACGATAAACCAAAAAATATACATGGTTGACCATGGTTTACCATGGTTAATTTTCATATTGAGACAATCTTTGTCACAATGCGATATTGGACCATGGTTTATTTTCATATTGAGACAATATTTGTCACAATGTGACGTCGGACAACGGTTGACCATGGTTGAAAAAGCTTGCTTTTTATATTAAGACAATCTTTGTCACAATGCGATGTCGGACTATGGTCGACCATTGTTGATTTTCATATTGAGAGAATCTTTGTCACAATGTGACTTTGAACCATGATTGACCA
This sequence comes from Pinus tabuliformis, assembly GCA_031772625.1. NCBI lineage: Eukaryota > Viridiplantae > Streptophyta > Pinopsida > Pinales > Pinaceae > Pinus > Pinus tabuliformis. Next base: position 448,562,957 of record CM062819.1, read on the forward strand.
TGATTATAAATTCAATGGATTATATTAAACACTAGGATTAATATTATAAACCTTGTGAATAATATTATACCCTAGGAATATGAACCGTTACATTAATAACCCCAAGGGATTGATATTATAAACCTATTAATACTAAAAACCCAAGGGATTATAAATAAAATGGAATAGTATTAAATCCAAGAGATTAATATTATAAACCCAAGGTATATAAACTCTAAGATAAATATTATAAACCCTAAAATAAACATGGTTGAACATGATTTACCATGGTTGATTTTCATATTTATACAATATTTTTCACAATGCGATGTTGGACCATGGTTGTAAGTGTGAGAGAAATCATTGATAAAATACTTGCCCCCCCCAAACTAACATAAAGGACTTGCTAAGAGACTTTTGTAAATGTTAGTGTCAGAACTCTCACCGACATAATTTCATCTCGGAAAATCATTTTTTTAATGATTTTTAAAGTGCTAACAAATACCAATAATAAATTTCCATCAACCAGTGGAATCATGTCCCATCAAAACTCACTCATCCAATCGAAAATTATAAATAATATATCTAGAAATTAGAAAAATATGTTTTAATCTATGGCAAAAAAGAAATTATCAACATTTTCAAGAACTTTGGTTAAAATTGGAAGAACATAGCAACGTAATATAGAGTCAATGGACTTGGACTATGAGGGGAATTATATAGTCCCTAGATAGGGAGAGACTTGTTATAACTGGGCTAGAATAGGTTGGGTTCTCTCAACCTCTAACTTAGTGCAACTATTTCAACCTACTTTTGAATGGAAGTTAGCCCTTCCTATCAGAGAGGGATCTCTCAAAAATAAATTATAATATTAACTGTGTGAGGCTCAAGTTTTTCAGTAGGCTAATTCTAATTTTTCTTGCATTTTATGCAAGTGAAAGCGAGTGAGTGCTATAACCATTGTGCATGGAGTCAATTACAAGAAACTCAATTACTTACATAACTACTTTCTGAGGAAATTGAGGCATATTTTGGCTTAGAAACAAAGTGAATAAAACCCTTAAACAACACATAAAACATATGAAGGATGTTGCAGCATACCTTAATACTAAATTTCAAGTGATCATAATACTTTAAAAACTTATATCAATGTAAAAGACAAATTAAGTAAACTTATAAACCAAAATATGTATCTTAGGTAATGAAAACAGAGTATTCCAGTAAAATGTATATTAGCTGAGAAAATTTACATATGGTAGCTTCTTCACATCGTCGATCAACCCTTCCCAAAGCCAAAAAGTTATCTATTTATAGAGAAAATATCCTTTTACATTAACTTGCCACCTAGGCCAGATTCAATCCATTATCTAAGAGACATATTCCTATTTTTCTTCTAACTGACACAGTCCTTGTAGGGATTTTCTATTTTACATAGTTTGAATTCATTTATGACTCTACTATATTTTAATATTTTAACCACTTTCTATTGATGAAGATAACTAAGGCCAACTATTTGCTGAATTTTTTGGAGTGTCATTACACCTTCGACATGTTGATGATGATCTCATTTCTTTTTGCTAATTGTCCTCTTTGATGACTTGTTTTTTATGATGATGTGGCTATGTGCTGACTTGGAATTCTGAAAAATAGGAGTTTTGCATTATGAAGTGGACATTATTAAGTAATCTTTCATGTGTACTAATCTGTTGATGGCATTGTTCTCAAACTGTTAAGACCAAAACTCTCAAAATGGAGAGAAAATAGAGTTCTTTCAAACTCGATAGCACAGTTTCATAAGAAATTCAAAAACCACCCCTATGTTGTCATTTTGATGCCTTTGTTGATTTTGAGGTGTTTAGTAATGTTTTTCCATTAAAATCATGTTATCAAAACTCTCCCAATTGAAAATTTTCCAGGATTTTCTCTCCATGGAAAGCTACAATAGTTTCGTAGCAAATATCCTACTTCATTATGGGTAGTTGCTAAGGAATTTTTGAGTTTTTTGTGTATTTACTTTTTCTTGATCTTTATCCTTTATTATCAGCTCTAGAAGTCTACTCCACCATGTATAATTCTAAAAAAGGTTAGTTAAGAGATATAATAGGCAAAAATGTGGACTTGATGAACTTTGACCATTTTCAATGAGTGTCCTCCTATACAGGTATAATCTTGGGGTTCTTCCTTAAAAGCTCAGCTTTGATCTTCTCAATTATTTCTTCCAATAATTTGACCCTATTCTGCCACTTTCTCCTATCTTCTTCCAACCATGTAGTCCTCCTGTACGTGTGCTTTAGTATCCAGTGTAGAGGTAAAGATGTCTTCACCATTTCCCTAGACTTTTCTATCAGTTTATCATAAAATTCTATTTGTTGTTCCATTTCTGCTTTGAGGTCTTAAACTTGTACTTTTTTCTCAATGAGTTCTTCCCTTGCCTCTCTTAGCTGTTCCTATAGGAATTCTTCTTGACTTTTCTTATGAATGGGCTCTTTGCCTTTTCTTTCTTTTGCTCGCTTTGTATCCTCTAGAGGTATTTTTGATATATCTATAGTAGTTTTCATTGAGCTAGCGACAGGCTTTCTAGGCTTAAAAATGAAACCTAAATCGTCTTGTGAGAGGTTTAATCTTTTAGCCCTTTTTCTCTTCTTAGGAGTCCTTTCTTTGGCTTCCTCTTTAGATTTTATATCCACAAGAAACACTCCTTCAGGTATTTTTTATTTATGTAACATTTATTTAGGCCTTACTTTTGGACTTTCCTCTATCTCTATGGCCTATAGGATGTTCACTCGATTACCATTTTTCTTGCTATTTCTCTTAGTCATCCTCCACTTTGAAGTTGTAGAAGCTTTGTTTTTAGTCTCTATCAAAGTTGTAGAGGACTTTTCTTTAGGATCTCTGACTAGCATAGAGGCTTTGGCTTCACGATCTCTATCTTTAGGCTCTAGCACAAGTGGTTTGTCTTCCTTAGGAGTTACTAGTTGTGATTTAGGAGTTTCTCTAAAAGGAGTGATAGTGTCTAGTTCATAACCACTTAGAAATAAAAATGTGAGATGATCTCTATTTAACTCTTCAACCACCAGCAATTTGATAAGTCCATGATGAAAAACAGAAGTACTCCTTGTGTCTAGTTTAGCTTGAACCATGTAAGGCATAGATAGAAAGGGATATCTAAGGGTTGTTTACCTATGAAGTGGAGCAACAACCTAAAGTGGTACTCGTGTTATAGATCCATTTGGGCACATCAACCCCAACTTATAGATCAATATTATTAGGGCCCATCAAACCCTTATTTAGTTGTTACATGCCCTAAATGAAGTCAACCATCAGAATGCCTCCCCAAGAGATTCCATGACTAAAATCATCCAAAAACTCCCTCTAAGAAGATCAGCGTAGGTAGGCCTTTATCAGGGTGCACTGCAGTGCAATCCAATACACAACTAGGGTGCATCGGAGTGCACTTGGGCCCTGTTTGGCTTGCACTGGGCGACTTTGAGTGAAATTTTCATTGGGGTTTGGAATATTCTTACCCATAAGATGCCTATAGAATTTTTCTAAGGCTATCCACTCCTTTGGGCTCGAAATTGGATGAGGGAGGGAATTAAGGTACAACAATCCCTTTATCCCTTCCTCCATGGAACTAAATCCTAAGTTTGGGAGGGCATTAATTATCACCATTTATGGCATAAATTCCTTCATTCACCTATAAAAATGCCACTCATCTAAGTGATCAGGTACTGGAAATCATTGAATTATAGGGAGATGTTGTTAGTATGACACTTGAGTTGGTTTCAAGTATTGTAATGATGTTAAAATTTCTTGCTTGTTATGAGGAGAGGATGTGATTGAAGTGGAGGAGTGATACTAAATCAAGTAAATTGGGTTGTAACTCTTCCTTTTACTAATAAAGTGTTCAAATATTTTTCCATATGTTTGTATTATTCATTGATGCTTTCATATGTGTATTATGAACTTGATTCCATTCTATGTTTAATCAAAAGATCATTATCATATGCTTTGATTGGATTTGTCTTCTGTCTGTATGCAGGTACTTTTCAAGTGGATTAAGTATGGAAAGGAGCAACATAATTGGTCAAAGGAGATAAGGAGTAAGTGAAAGTGGTGGCCTGGGTGCAGTTGTTATCGTCAAACGACCGAAGCCTGAGATAATTTCTTCAATTTCTGGTTGAATTCCTCTTTCTCCTTCAACAGGTGTATCAATCATCTAATGTTAGACTAATTGTCTCATGAGGTTTTCCTCTTATCACCCCAACCCTTGTTATTGGGCATAAATCATCTCATATGCATGTTTTCTTCTATTTGGATTATAATCCCATAGGAATTATAAAGATAGACTATCGTTGCTTTAAAGTACATATATATATATATATATATATAGATATATATATAGGTGGAGGATTTCGTTCCAAAGGAACGAAAATACACTATCGGTGATTGACAATGGTCTCTTTAATATAGATCCGCCTCCCCACTAAACTTCTGATGCGATAGTCTTATGGATTTGATAGACTATCCAATCACTCCTATATTATTTAAGGTCCAAAAGTTGTACTTCGGACTTCAGCGCTTCCAAAGGCTAGTCTCTCCCCGTGCCAAGACAGCGATGCGATAAAGGGTTTGGACCCGATGAGGTTATCATTCAGAGGTGATAATCTTTCAGGTCTAGAACTTTGTTCCAGCTAACTAATTTGAAGATTTCCTGTGTAAAATAAAGCTTCGCTGCAAAACTCTATTAAGCAAATAAAGAAGCCAAACTCGCCAATATGAAGGAAAACAGGTTAAAGGCTTCAACTACTACGTTAATTGGAAATTTTAGGCCAAATCATTGATATAAAACTCAGAAGAAAAGAATCGAACTGATACACACATAAAATAACAATTTAACAGAGAACCATCAATCAAATGCACAGAAAGAGTTTTTGCAGATGATAATGCTTCTAGCTCCCTCTAACTCAGAGCTTCCCTTATTTCGTTTTATAAATAATAGATAAGCCCTCTCGGTCCCATGCCTTTTACATCGATTTAAAGCAATTGTGAATAAATCTTGTTACAACTTATCCATAAGAGATCATTACAACATGATTTATTCTTAATTATATCCTTATCTTAAACTAAAAAAACATGGAAATTGCTGGCTAAAGGACCCCACTCCTATTCCTGTATATTTTTTTGGATTTTTGGAATAGGTTTGAAGATTTTCACTCCAAGTCTCATGCTCCTTCATTGAACTCCTTAGGAGAAAATTATTCATGGGCTCCTGTCCATGAGTTCATCTACAGAACTACCTAGTTTCTGTAGCATTTCTTATGTAAGCCAAGTAGCTTCAGCAGTTGGCTGATCCTTCCACTTTACCAAATAGTGGAAGTATTCTTGTCCCCTTGTTTTCATAAACACCTTCTTGTCCAGAATTCTTTCTGGCTACAAATTCTTTGTTGTGGGTAATTGTTTTACCTAGTGAATCTCTCGGGTCTCTTGATCTTGTGTTGTATCATCTGCAGTTTCACCTTCATACTTGTATAGTTATGAGACATTGAAAATTGGTGATATTCCAACATCAGGGGGTAACTCAATCTCATAGGTATTTGCAGAAAATTTCCTCAACACTCTACACGGTCCAATTTTTTTGAACTTCAATTTGTTATACTCCCTATTTGGAAACCTCTCCTTTCTGAGATGTGCTAAAACTAGATCTCCAACTTCAAAGTTCACCTCTCTTCTTCTTATGTCTACTCTGGTTTTGTACTTGATGTTTCTATCTTGCAGCTTTTGTTTCACTTGTTCATGTATTGTTTGCATTTCTGAAGCAAAATCTTCACCCTCTCCACTTCTCATCTCTTCCTTTCCCAAGTTTCTTAATTCAAATACTCCTCTTGGATGCATTCCATAAACAATATGGAATGGACTCTGTCTTGTACTCTTATTAGGTGAGTCATTATATGCATATTCAGCTTGTGCTAACACTTGATCCCATTGCTTTGGATGTTCTACAGTAAGGCTCCTTAAAGATTGCCTAAACTCTTGTTCACAACTTCAGTCTATCCATCAGTTTGTGGATGATAGGCAGAACTGAAACTTAATTTAGTTCCCAATTTCTTCCATAGTGTCCTCAAAAAATGTCTAATAAATTTGGAATCCCTATCTGAGAAAATACTTTTAGGCAACCCATGCAATCTTACAACCTCCTTAAAAAACAAATTAGCAATGTGAGAAGCTTCACTAGTCTTATAACATGGAATAAAGTGTGCCATTTTTGAAAATTTGTCCATTACAACAAAAATTGAATCATTACCTCTTTAAGTCTTTGGTAAACCCAAAACAAAATCCATACTTACCATATCCCAAGGCCTATCTGGAATTAGTAATGGGATATATAAACCTATGTTTTGGCTCCTTCCTTTTGCATATTGATAGTTTTTGCAAGTTTTCACATACTTTTCCACTTCAGATTTCATTTTTGGCCAGAAATAAAATCTATTCAACTGTTCAAAAGTCTTCCCTATGCCAAAATTTCCTACAAGTCCTCCACTATGTTTTTCTTTGAATAAATTCTCCTTCATTGAACAATTTGGTATGCACAGCCAATTTTTCTTAAACAACAGTCCATCTTGTAAGAAGTAATCCAACCATTTACTCCTATCCATCAAAATAGGAATTTTACAAGCTTGAAATGCTTCCTTAAAATCAGGATCGGTTTCATACAATTCTTTAAGAAAATCAAAACCCAACACTTCGATTTGACTCTCTTGAAATAATACATTCTTCCTACTTAAGGCATTTGCAACTTTATTTGATTGGCCATTTATATGCTTCAAAACAAAATGGAAACCTTGAAGATACTCTACCCATTTAGCATATTTCTGGATAAGCTTTGGCTGCTACATAATATATTGTAGTGCATGTTTATCTTAATAAAGTATGAACTCATTTGACATTAGATAATGCCTCCACTTCTTCAATGACTGCACAACTGCATAGAACTCCTTATCATAACAAGAATACTTCTTTTTGGAATCATTTAGATTTTCACTAAGTAGGATATAGGTCTATCTTCCTGGCTTAATACACCTCCAATAACTTCTCCACTGGCATCACACTTCATTTGTAAAGGCTTATTAAAATTGGGTAAAACCAAAATAGGTTTTTCAGTGATTTTCTTCTTTAACAGCTGAAATTTTTTTCTACTTCGACAGTCCATATAAATGGTTGTTTTTCCTTCTTTATGGTATCAATAATAGGTGCATTAATCTTACTAAACTTCTTGATGAATTTTCTATAAAATCTAGCAAGACCATGAAAAATTCTTACCTCAAAAACACTCTTAGGTGAAGGCCACTCCATGATTGCCTTGGTCTTCTCTAGATCCATCTTCAACACTTCAACAGAAATAACAAAACCCAAGTACACTAGCTCTTCCTTCATGAATGAACACTTATTCAAATTAAACAATAATTTCTCCTACTGCAGCCTTTGTAAGACATAATTCAAATGCCTCATATGCTCCTCCTTAGACCCGCTGTAAACTAATATATCATTTAGGTATACTATTACAAATTTACCAATAAAATCTTTAAGAACTTCATTCATGAGTCTCATAAACGTACTTGGTGCATTTGACAACCCAAAAGGCATTACTCTCCACTCATCCTCTTTTCTTATCCTTATTTGATGATACCCACTTTTAAGATCGAGTTTTGAAAAATACTTTGCTCCACTCAAGAAATCCATTAAATCTTCAATTCTAGGTAAAGGAAATCTGTACCTGATTGTGATATTATTGATGGCTCTTGGATCTATACACATTCTTCAGCCTCCATCTTTCTTTAGACTCAACATTTTTGGCACTGCAGAAGGACTCAAGCTTTCTCTGATTAGCCCTTTGTCAAGAAATTCTTGCACCTGCTTTCTAACCTCTTCATTTTCTATAGGAGTCATTCTATAAGCTTCTTTGTTAATCAGACTTGCTCCAGGAATCAAATCTATATGATGGATAATTCTTCTAATGGGTGGAAACTCATTTGGAAAATCATCAACAATAATATCACAATATTTCTCCAACATTTATTGAATTTCAATGGGTAAATAAAAATTTAAGTAGAAATCATTATTACCTTGGGCTTGCAAATTACAACAAAATTTACCTCATTCTCTTCAATCTGCTTCAAGTATTCCTTTCCTCCTAGTAATAGAGTTTTTGGATCAATCCTCTTTCTTGGTACATCTTCTTCTTACATAGGTAGCAACGTATGATTGACACCATTCTTTCCAAACTTGTATGTGTTTCCTTTTCCATCATGCATGGCTCCTCTGTCATATTTCCAAGGTCTTCCAAGCAATATGTGACACACATCCATTGGCATCACATCACATACAATTTTATCTTTATACTTGCCCACCTGAAATTCTACTTCACACTGTTCATTCACTAACAGTTGATGTCCCTTTTGCAACCATGACACCTTGTAAGGTGTTGGATGTTTCATTGTCTTCAGCTTCATTTTATCCACCACTTATGTAGAGACCAAATTATCAGTGCTACCACTATCAATGATCATTTGACAACATTTCCCTTGAACTTTACACATTGTTCTGAATGAAGTCTTTCTTTGTAATGGTTCAACTATCTCCTTTACTGGCTTGAGCAAAACTTTATTAACTACCTTATATTCTCCTTTCTCTGGTATATTTTCTTCTTATGTCACTGCTGCTGCTGGTGCTTCTCCCTCAACTGGAGCAACAATTGCATTCCTCTGGCTTGTTCCTACATTCTCTTGGCACTCAAAAGCTTTGTGTCCTAGCGTGTTACATCTGTAACATCTTAATTCTCTTCCTCTTCCTCTTCCTCCTCTTCCTCTAGGAAAACTCCCTCTGCCTCTTGCATCACCTCCTGTGGGTGCATGTTGGTTTGAGCTGCTACTAGTTCCATCTTTAGGTGTTGTAGATCTCCCTCTACCACCTTGACTTCACCTTCCTCAGAAAGTACCTCTCCCTCTGGCAGACTGCTTCCTCATGTGTTTTTCTTTAGCTTTCAGTGCTATTTGATAAGCTTCCTCTACTGTTTTAGGAGATAGTAGACTTATCTCATCTTGGATGTCCATCCTAAGGTCATTCACATATCTAGCCACCTTCTCATCTATATCATGGGCTTCTCCAGCTCTTATGCTTACCTTGTAGAATTCCTCTGTGTATTCTTTCACTGTCATAGATCTTTCTCTAAGATTTTGCATCTGTCTGAACAAAGTTTGTTGATAATTACTTGGTAAAAACTTACCTCTTAGCTTTGCTACCATTTTGCTCCAATTCTTGATAGGTTGCTTGCCAAGTCTCTTTCTTTCTGCCTGCACACCATCCCACCAAAGTGCTGCATGGCCTTTTAACTTGGTGACAACAAACTTGACTTTCTTCTCATCTTTTGTTTCTTCATAATCGAAGAATTTCTCCATGCCATTAATCCAGTCTATCAATTATTCTGGATTCAGTCCTCCTTCATATTTTAGAACCTTGGTCTTTAGCCTAGCAGTGGATCTCAATACTGATTGGAATAATCTCATGTCAAGGGTAACTACTATAGCTTTCTCCTATGTAACTTCAACCTCAGGTTCACTAACATCTCCATCATCTATAATTCTACCTGTTGTTAATTCATACAATCTAGCTTGCATCTATTACACAGCTTCCATTACTTCAACATTTGCAATAGGTCTTCCTCTTCCACCATGTCCATGTCCTCTTCCAACTCTAAAAGCCATAGTAACTTTCCTTCTTCTGCCTTTGACATTCAATTCAATGTCAGTTGTTTGCTTTGATACCACTAATGGTGGCCTGGGTGCAGGCGATATGGTCAAACGGCTGAAGCCTGAGATAATTTCTTCAATTTCTGGCTGAATTCCTCTTTCTACTTCAACAGGTGTATCAGTCATCTAATGTTAGACTAACTATCTCATGAGGTTTTCCTCTTATCACCCCAACCCTTGTTATCGGGCACAAATCATCTCATAGGCCTATTTTCTTCTATCAGGATTATAATCCCATAGGAATTATAAAGATAGACTATCGTTGCTTTAAAACAAGTGAAAATGCATTTAAAATGCAATATATATATATATATATATATATATATATATATATATATATATATATATATATATATATATATATATATATAGATATATATATATATATATATAGGCAAAGGCTTTCGTTCCAAAGGAACGAAAATACACTATCGGCGGGTTTTGCAAGGGAAATAATCCACACATAGGGATATACTATCGGCAGTCACTATCGTTCCAATTATCAGCACTATGGAGGTCCGACGCAATATCGCTATCGCTATCAGCGATTGACAATGGTCTCTTTAATATAGATCTGCCTCCCCACTAAACTTCTGATGCAATAGTCTTATGGATCCGATAGACTATCCAATCACTCCTATATTATTTTAGGTCCGGAAGTCGCACTTCAAACTTCGGCGCTTCCAAAGGCTAGTCTCTCCCTGCACCAACACAACGATGCGATAAAGGGTTTGGACCTGACGAGGTTATAGTCCAGAGGTGATAATCTTTCAGGTTCGGAACTCTGTTCTAGCTAAGTAATTTCACGATTTCCTGTGTAAAACAGACCTTTTCCGTGGAACTCTATTAAGCAAATAAAGAAGCGAAGCTCACCAATATGGAGGAAAGTAGGTTAATTGCTTCAACTGCTGTGTTAATTTGAAATTTAGGCCAAAACACTAATATAAAACTCAAAAGAAAAGAATCAAACTGATACATGCATAAAATAATAGCTTAACAGAGAACCATCAATCAGATGCACAGAAAGATTTTTTGTAGATGATAATGCTTCCGGCTCCCTCTAACTCAGAGCGTCCCATTATTACATTTTTTAAATAATAGATAAGACCTTTCGGTCCTTATCCATACAAAAGCATGCCTTTTACATCGATTTAAATAAACTATGCATAAATCTTGTTACAACTTATCCATAAGCGATTATTACAACATGATTTATTATTAATTCTATCCTTATCTTAAACTAAAAAACATGGAGATTGCTTGCTAAAGGACCCCCTTTCCCTATATATGTTTTTGGATTTTCAGAATAAGTTTGAAGATTTTCCCTCCAAGTCTCATGCTCCTTCATTAGAAAGCTACAAGTAGGCTTCTTTACTATCTTATTTAATCTATTGGTTATAGAAATGGTAGAGAATGCATTGTACTGTTGTTCTAGACTTAGCTACTAGTCTAGGGGTTTAAGCATTTATTCGTAGACATTAAAACTTCCCAAAACAAATTAGCGACTCCACTAGGGAGCAATCATCCATCTCAGTAGAATATCAGCCTCTTAAGACATTTCTACATACTATACTTGTGGTCATTGATTGAATTTCAGTTTTCTTTCATTGAAAATTGAGTCAAAGCTGTGTTAAATTGCCTTCCAAAATGGGTTACTATCACTAGTGCAACCCAATGAAGGATAGAGTGCGCTGCAATGCACTTCCTACATAGAGCCAGTGCACCAAAGCACACTGTCTCTCACTACTTCCTATGCTGATCCCTTGAGGATCAGTTTCCCATCTTGGAGTTGACGTTTTGTGCCAATTTTCTCCTGTTTGAATGATTTGGTGAATATCAATGATGTCTTGTCTCTGAAAATAGTTTTTCATCTCCTTACCTGGCCCTACATTGACTAGGATTGATAAATGTTTCTTATGTATTTACTTTGTCATTTTCAATCTATAGTCGAAAGTTAGTTTTTGGTTGATTGATCTTTGTCGAAAGAAAGTGTTTTAAAATCGTCTTTTCCTTCAAAAGTTAAATTGTCATAAAGTCCTCATTCATGAAATATCGATTGAGATGTATGCATATGATTAGTCTTTTCATTGAAATTATCGTAATTGCTCTTTTCATTGAAAATGGAAGTGTCGTAATGTCTTCCTTTCCTTGAAAAGAAATTGTCACAAAATCGTTATTGTTATTAAAAGAGTTTATTGATTGGTTGTGCATTAGTTTTCCTTTTTTTTCATTCACACTAAGGGAAGTCAAAAAGAAATACATGCATGTTGCATTGAAAAAAGTTTGTGTGTGCTCATAGGAATAGTGTAGGGAATTTACATTTAGATTGTGCTCTTTGCTCTTTCATCAGAAGAAATCTGATTTCTCTATCCTCGAGTAGCTAGGTTTTTCATTGTTAAATTGAATGAAAAAATTCTTATCATGATAGTTGCATTCCTACTAATTTCAGAATAGATCACATGGTGAAGTAAAGGAAAATTCCTATGAAATATCAACTTAAAATAAACATCAATTTACCTAATGGACCATTGTCATTAATGAGAACATTTAGTGGTTCTAGGCTAGAGACGTGTTCTGATGTTGTAAAACAAAGTAGTTTTTGCTAACTTGTCTGTAATACATCCCGAGTATGATACCTCATTCCACATACGTGAGTATATCGTAGCTCATCCACTTACCTTCAGGTATATAGGGTGGTGTTATAGTACGTAAAGTATATGGGAATGCTCTCACTATGTGTTTTTGCATTAGAAAGAATTTATACAAACTAGGCCTCCATGTACCTTCGGCTATATATGGGAGGAAAAATTTGGGTTGTTATCCATCCTTAAGTAATTGAGTCAGCTGCCCTGTAAACTGTGATACACCGAACACAACACTTAGGGAGATTGCATGCCCGTACTTCTTGGTTCACCAGGAGGTATTCTGCAATTCACAGTTTCTTGGTAAACCTTTTGCCTAGTATACCCCTTTTTGTTTATTTCTTTTCTGATAATAAAATTAATCAGCAATCATGGAGGAACATCAACCCATACCCCATCGTTTGTGGAGAACAACGAGAAAACTGCCTTTGCCTCCTGAAGCGACACCAATTTGGGCAAAGTGGTCTCACTTAACTGAGTCTAGTACATCAAGGGCTCGTAGTTCTTCATCTGAGTTACTTGAAACATCTATTTTGGTAAGTACAGAGACTCCAGTTACTCCAAATATTTCTGGTACATCTGTTCCTGAAGAGGAAGTTTCACAATTACTTGAGGACACTAGCACTGATCCTAATGAAACAGTAACCGAAGTTCTTCAACAACAAGTTTATCCTAAACCTGAAATTGCTTAACAAGAAAGTACTTTTGAATTTGAATCAATTCAACCAGAAGCTAATCTAGAATCTATCCCAATTCAAACAGAAGTTACATCTGAACCTGAAATTGTTTAGGAACCTCTTACTAAAATTTTTGTTCACTTACCCGAACATCTAGACTACGAATTTGAACATTCAGCGGTTGTTACTTTACTAGAAGACGATAAACTGGTTACCCCTCAAACATAAGTAGCTATTGAAACTTCAACTACATCAACACTAGAAATCTTTTACGCACTTGACAGTGAAGTTCTTCCACCAGGTTTAATTGCTACAGAGGGGGAATTGGAATAAGATTCCACACATAGAACCCCGTTTCACTTTAGAACTGGGCTTTATTTTTACCCTAATACTCCTCATTTTTTCACTTCATTTGATCCTGCTTCTTTTAAAGTATTCGTCGAATCTTTAGGACAACTTTTGGGACAGTTAACTATGGCTGAACAACCATCAACATCTCAGACTATATCATCGGATGTAGCTGCAACAAAATATTATATTGTAACCTCTTCGACGTTTTCTACTACACTTGAGTCGCACTTGTATGGTGAATCATCCATCTTGGTTGGTTACGAATCATTGTCTAGAACCCACTCAGTGGTTGCTTCTACACCATGGTCATCACCCATGTCCTCAACCAGAATTTTACCTGGTTCTTCTCTAATGGGAACTCAATAGTTTGATCCTGCATATTAGTATCAATTTAGGTAATATGGTCAACAAAGACCTATGTATCCACTAAATACTAGATTTCCACCATCTGGAGAGAAATATGCTTATTCACTGTATCCTCCTTATTCCGAGGGACTACCATATGGTAATATCCCACAGTATTTAGGTCAATCTGGAATTAGAGTTTGCCAATGGCAACCAACAATTCCAGTTCAACCAACGCTTGAGTATCCAACACAACCAATGAAAAATGTGTCAGTTATTCCTACTACACCTATTGTTACTACTGTACCACAGTCACAAGTTTGAACTGTTGTATCTCAACGCTACAAACTGATCCTTCTACCTTGCAATCACAATTTTCAAGTCCCCAATACTTGGATTTGATTCACACATAATCTAGCATGCTTTATGACAAAATTCCCAATGTACCTCGACAAAATTTCACTGTTCCCCCTCCTCCACAATTGAGTAAGGACTCTCATTCCAGCGACGGTGTGATTGGTTCTTCAAGCGAGCAAATAGCAAGAAGGCGATCTGGTCAAACTCTTGTTGTTTCTAATCAAACTACCAATGCATCAGAAAATACTCTTTACTCTGAGATTAATGACATGTCATCTGACAAAGGCAAAAATCATAAGCAATTAGGAAGTAAGAAAAAGGGGAAAAATAAAAAGAAACAAGAAAATTCCCCTCCAGAGAAATCATCTGATTCCTTTACTTTGGCAAGGAAACCTTGTTATCCATGTCTGATATGTAATGATGAACATTTTACAACAGATTGTCCACATTGAGCTGAGGTCTCTAAACTTTTAAAGACTTCAAACACATTGGCAGTGTTGACTGATCCGTTACCAACCCCAGAGACATATTTTTTTGAAATAGACCATGCTTCCACATCCCAAGTACTCATGTTATCCATCACAAAGCCACAATATGAAGTTTTGGTGTCAACAAGAAACAAAGATTATGGAAATCTATCGTTGTCGAATAATTAGGCCACTGATTAACCTAATCCTTCAACTTTGACTTCATCTGAAGTTGTTCCACCCATTGTACCTGAATTGACAATAGAACCACCAAAGGGAGTTGTGCACAAATTGACATTCAACCCTTGGGCTCGAGCAGCCCAAAATTATAACATAGTGGAGGATGTTGCTCAATCGGCTTCTACTATATCGACAATCGAGGTGTTGCAAAACTGTCCCCCCCAAAAGAAGGCTTTACTCTCAGCAATAGGCAGAATAGATCCTAAGGATTCAAATCTTGTTGTTTTTAACCATGTGGGATATTCACCACAGTTACCGGTACAATTAGATTTCCTAATCCAAGTAAAAGCTCTCAATAAGAATGTTCACCGAACTATTATCACCAACCACGTTGAAAGCTTTTGATGGAAGAACATATACTCCATGTGGGATTTTGAGTAACTTACAAATCAAACTTGGGGGAAAACCAATTATTGTTGAAGTTGAGGTAGTTGACAGACCCCTCGATTACAACATTTTACTAGGAAGGCCTTGAGTATATGCTATGGCTACTGTAGTTTTCTCATACTTTCGTACTATTTCATTCCCTTTTAAGGATGGAATCACAGTTATTGATCATCTAGCCTTCTTTGCCAATAGTTCACAGGCTACAGGAAACATTCCATTGATACACGAACCCCCACTGTCACTACAAAGTGTTGGAATAGGTCTCTTTAAAGATCCTTCCCTAATGGGTACTTTTACCCTCCCGTCACCCTCTGATTTGGCTGAAGCGGCAAGAGTAGAGACTTGCAACATGATTTCCTCCACCTCATCTGATTTATGGAGGATTACCAACCATGTTGAAGTTGACAGTAATATGGAGGTGTTATCTTAAGCCCCATTGAATCATCACAACAATCAATCTTTTGGGCTTGTGCGGCAAACCCAAATCCGCACTCAACATTTGTATGGGTAGATAGGTCATTAGAATATGATACCTCTTCAGATCCTTTCTCACGTATAAATTCTATGGATGATTATCATCATTGTTCCCATCTTCCAGATGACATCAAATATTATGCAAATGAACTAAACCACCCATCAATAGTTGATTTCCTATCGAATTCTGTTAGAGTAGATACTGTAGATTCTGACTGTAATTTGTCAAATTAGAAGAAACAATTTGTATAAACATTTCGATCAAGTCTAACATTGTAGAAAACATTCATGTCGGTAAATCTTGTTCTCCATTGGAACTTGATAATTATTGTGCTCTTTTTTGTGAATTTAGAGATATTTTTGCATGGTCTTATGAGGAGATGCCAAGAATTGACTCAAGCATTGTTGAACATGAGATTAAAATGTACTCTGATGTCAAACCAGTACAACAGTAGCTTCGACCTATTCATCTAAAGGAAGTCATTGCCATTAAAGTAGAGGTTGAAAAAAAAATTCATGCTAGCTTCATTTTCCCTGTATCTCTTACTAACTGGGTATATAACATTGTTCTAGTTATGAAAAAACGAGGGACAATTCTAGTGTG
The DNA here is from genome assembly GCA_031772625.1 of Pinus tabuliformis. Classification (NCBI taxonomy): domain Eukaryota; kingdom Viridiplantae; phylum Streptophyta; class Pinopsida; order Pinales; family Pinaceae; genus Pinus; species Pinus tabuliformis. The sequence goes on from CM062819.1 coordinate 448,579,286, forward strand.
CGTCGATTATAGGGATGTAAATCAATCATGTCCAAAAGAAAATTATCCTAAAACCTTTATCGACCAGATTATTGATGAATGTGCTGGATGTGAAATCTTCTCATTCATGGATGGATTTTCTGGCTACAATCAAATCAATATCCACCCACAGGACCAATCCAAAACAACTTTTATTTGTTTGTGGGGCACATTCGCCTATCAGAAGTTACCTTTTTGTTTGAAGAATGCAGGGCCTACATTTTAGACGGCAATGAATTATGCCTTCCATGATATTAAGCACATTGTTCAACCTTATCTTGATGATTTTCCTGCTCATTCATGAAACTGGATTGATCATCCGCAACATTTGAGAGCAATATTTTTGTGGTGCCGACACTACAAGATATGACTCAATCCACATAAGTGTATGTTTTGTGTCAGCTCTGGTCAATTTCTTGGATTCATGGTCTCAAAAGATGGAATTCGACTCGATCCAATTAAGGTTGAGGCAATCCTTGACTTGCCTCCACCTTTAAAATTGTTACAGTTACAGAGACTTCAAGGGAAGGCAAAATTTCTGATGAGGTTCAATCCAAACTATGCTGAGTTGGCTAAAGGTTTTACTCATCTATTGAAGAAAGGGGTACCCTTCCATTGGGATCAGGTTGTGCAAGCATGCTCTTAAAGATTCCCTAATTGGAGCATCATTAATGTATGCCCCAAACTATCAAAAAGACTATCACCTATATCTCACCGCTGCAGATTCAACCATTGGTATGGTTTTAGTCCAAGATGAAAGTGGAATTGAACATCCTATTTATTATTTGAGCCATAATCTCAACGATATAGAAAGTAAGTATTCCTATGTAAAAAAGTTAGCTTTATCAGTCGTTCAAGCTGTGTAGAGATTTCGTCATTACATCCTCCATTGTAGAACTACTATTGTTTCAAATTGCAACCCTATGACATACATTTTGTCACGTCAATTGCTAGGGGGGAAATATTAAATGGATAGTTATTTTGTGGGAGTTTGATTTGGAATTCATCAAATCTAAATCAAAGAAATCTCTTGTTTTTTCCAAGTTACTTTGCAACCTTCCCTCATCCTCCACTGATTGAACATCAGAAGCATCAATCTTAGATGTGTCTCTATTTCCTATCTCGTCAAGTGATCCATGGTATGGAGATATACTGGTCTATCTCCAAACCCCCGCTTTCTAGCCTAATACCTCTTGCTCTGAATAGCGATGTACTCGATACCAAGCCAACTATTATCTGATCATTGGTGATATGCTTTATCGTCATGGTGTTCATACGATTTTATGTAGGTGCCTCACTCATGAGCAAGCTGAGAAAGCTTTGAATGAATGCCATTCAGGTGCTTGTGGTGGATAGTTATCTGGGTATGCTACCACGTAGATAATTCTTTGTGCTAGTTATTTCTAGCCAACCATATTCAAAGATTGCGTTATTGCTATCAGAAGCTATCATGCATGCCATATATATAATCGAAAAACCAGATTACCATCTGCACCTTTGCATCCAGCCGTTGTTATTGGCCCATTCACCAAATGGGGCATTGATTTTATGACATGTAACCCCACCTCGACTGGGGGGCATGGGTATATTACAATCATTGTTGACTATTTTATCAAATGGGCCTAGGTGATGCCAACATTGAACAACAGTGGCGAAACAACTGCTTTATTTTTCTTCAACCGTGTCGTTGCCAGGTTTGGTGTACCACAAGCCATAGTTATAGATCATGGATCACATTTTCGTAATCACATGATGGTTGATTTGACCGCCAAAGTAGGACTGTCACATGATAGTTCTACTTCATACTACCCTCAAGCTAATGGAGAAGTTAAGGCCATCAACAAAGTCCTTAAATGCATGTTGCAAAAGACAATTGGAGTTCATAAAATAAATTGGCATTTAATCCTGTACTCAGTCCTGTGGGCATATCAAACCTCTGTGAGAAATATGGTTGAATTCACACCCTTTCAGTTGGTGTATGATTTGGAAGTAGTCTGACAAACTAAATGTGAAATCTCGTCTCTCAAACTTGCGATTGACCTCCTACCTGACACTTTTGAAGAAGAATAGCATTTCTTGGAGTTATCCATCTAGATGAAACCGGTCATGATGCTGCATTGGCTAATGAAGCGCATAAGAAATGTATTAAGGTGCAATATGATAAAAATGTCAAGCCTCGTGCCTTCTCAGAAGGTGACCTGGTCTTGCTTTACGATCAGGAGTCTGATAAACTTGGAACGGGAAAATTTGAACTGCTATGGATGGTCCCTTATAGTGTTAAGTGTGTTTTGATGAAAGGTACCTACCAGTTAGTGGACTAAGATGGGATTCCATTGTCGCAGCCCCGAAACGGGTTGTACCTTAAACATTACTATGTTTAGTTAAGTGTAGTAAAACTCACTGTATATATGCTTTGATTACATGTGTGTGTGTGTTTCTTTTAGATTTATTATTTGGTTAAGTAATCCAGTTTGCATTTGTTGCAGATGTCAAACTTTAGGAACCATTTGTTGGTTACGCCAATGGGGCTAGTTGTAGTACACAAAACCTATCCTCTGCAGCATGGGCCATTTTCGCTCCAAGCGGTGAGTTAGTGAGTTTTAGAGGGATTTGTATTGGTCGATCAATGAACAATATCACTAAGTATATCGCGTTGATTGAACTTCTCTCTGATGCCATTTCACTTGTCATATGTCGAATCATCATTAGGCTGGACTCACAACTTGTTGTACTACAACTTACTAGCGTTTATACCGTCTAAAACATAGCAATTCATCGTATGTTCCTTAGAGTTGACATTTTGGAAAGGTATTTTTAGTTCATTCAATATCAACATATTTCCAAAAATATAAACACATTAATTGATTCTCTAGCGAATTATGTGTTAAATAGACATTTGCAACATATGTAAAGTAAATATTTTCAATTCACATCATCAGTTGAATAGTATTGCATCACATAACCATAATAAAACTATGAAAGTAAAATAGATAGTTGTTTTAAAATTTTTTACAAATAGTTTGTGTCCAAGAGAAAAATTGGTCATCTAACCCAAAAACTCAAAATGTATGTAGAAAACATCTAAGTAAACTAGTGGTGCTCATGATAACAGGTCACAGCCTGTGCTATCATGCATAAAAGTCTCATCCAATGACTCAACACACCAATGGTGTGGCGCTGCAGTCGCATAGGAAGCTCCTCGATCCGGACATCTTTAATGCCTAGGGTCAAACCATCTATGTGGTCTTGTAGTTCAGCCAATGTTTCGGCTAAATATAAGTCTCAGAGAATTGCTCTCCCAACAGGGCTCTGTGTTGCCCACTTGCCACTTATTGGTGCCCCACAGGTCGAACAGTTCCAACATCTACATACACAAGAAATGATTTTGTTTAGTATTGGAGATAATAATAAAACACAAAAAATGTAGAAACTTTAAAATCAAAAAACACTTTGGTCAAACAATTTACCTAAAGCACCCCACTGTGCTTCAACTGGTAACATCAAGTCTGGATCTCCACGGAAATCCATCCCTGAATATGGATACTCTGCGATGGCCATATCCTATCGATCAAGTCACTCAAAGAATGTAGGGGTAAATGAGATCAATGATTGACCACCATGCCTAGCCATAAGATATACCCATCTCTACATCTGTGGATCCCTAGGTCCAAATACACCTAGTGAAACATGTTGTGGCGACATAAGTGGAATTCCCTCCAAGGAGAAAGAAACCAGGATCAACCCATAGCCAAAGTTATTTGTCCTTCTGCTTTTCACCTTGGTTAGTTTTTCTTTCAAGGATGAAAGTACTGCCTTGCACCAGTTGAACAATTTTGGCTCTAAACACTCTAATGCATACTTCATGTATGATTTGTTTACCAAATGTAGTGTCGCGCTGTTAGCCAATTTGGCAATGGTAAAGAGGATCATCCTCAATGGTAAATCACTAACATCCCTAATGTTAATCTTTCTGTCCCTGCTAGGATGTGCACTTAGCTGACAGAACTGTCGTATGTAATCTTTCACTGATTCACTCCCTTTGGCAAATCCAAAAAGTGAGATGGGAGCACCTCACCTCAACAGTCCAATATGAAAGTATATGTCATCAATGGTAATTGAGACCACTTTCTCTCTAATGTGAAATGATTGATCAGTAGGATCCCATGAACAAACAAGGAACTGCAAAAGCTCAATTTGTTGCCTCATACCAAGTAATTAGAAATATTTGAGTAACCCGCAATTCCTTAGGGCCTCAATTGTGCCCTGGTTATTTAGGGAAATCATATCCTATTCTTCGTGCTCTCGTTCTCTCCATGTAATCGTCATTCGGATCCAATGAATACCTAAAAATACAACCATAAGGAAAATTAGGATCCATTTGTTGCAAGAAAAAGGAGAATTTTTGGGTAAAAACATCTGAATGAAATTGGGTTTTGCACTCAGTGCAGCCCAGCCTTAGGGATAGTGTGTTACAGTACAGGAAACCTTCTAGGTAAGTGCACTACAGTGCACCTTTCGATGTTGAAAGGGTGTGCTGATCCCAAATTGGAAAATTGAAACCCTAGGGTCCCCAAAAACTCAAAATTTTTCCCTGAAACTAAAAATAAATTATATGAAATGAAATAGAACAGAGATAGCTCCTACCTGGTCTAGACAACATGAGAAATGGTCCACTGAATCCTCCATAATCAGTTGGTGAACTTCGAGGTAAAAACTGCGCCAAAGCACCAAAATCAAAGGGTAAATGTGAAATGGTAAAAACGAATGGTAAAACTTGTTTTTATGCTTATTTCTTGCACATTAATCGAGTAAACATTAGTTTTTATTCTTTTTATCCATGAAACATGTATTTTTAATCTATTTTTGATGGTATTTTGAGCAGGATTGACAACTGAAATGCAGAATTTGATGTCCTCAAATGTAAATTGAACATCTTTTACCACAAAGCAAACTTTTATGTCTTTCTCAAGCTTTGTTAAAAATTTAAATGGATCCCCCCTTGGAGTTGTCTTTATGTTCCTTTTAGACTCTCTAAACACGAAAAGATTGCTAGGCGCTTGTCCTTTCCAACTTGTTAACGGATTGGAAACGATATCTCTCTTGTATTATTTTATGCCTTTTTAGACTTGAGAGATTAATTTATGAAAAAGATCTTGTGGAGTTTTCTTTTCATCCCTTTTAAAACTCTCTAAACATGAAAAGGACTGAATTATCTTTGTTGTTAAACTAGTTAAAAACGTCAAATAGTGACAAACTTATCCATCTAGACAAGACTGTGTTTCATCTTCGCTAGACTCGTTAAAACATCAAATAGTGATGGATTCATCCGAAGGGTGAAAATATGCAACAAGCATATGTTATCCTCCTCAATATTGATAAAAAATAAAGAGGTACTGGTCATCAATGACTGGGGAAAATTGGAAAAGGGGAAAACACTTTATGGTAGCAAGTCGCTCTTGAACATGACACTTTCACCTCATCACCATGACTATGTGGGTTGGGTCATTCAGCTTGCTGGTTATCACACCATTGGTATATCATACCATCCATTACTTTGCTTTGAGTCAATGCTACCAATTCATATTAGTGTCGTCGACATGTTTAAGAGAAGTCATTTAGTTCAAACTTCATCCTTTGCAATATCATAAACCTTCACTTTCATGACCGACATTCCTGAACCTTCTGTCATCAGTCGATTTTTCATCTCCAAAATCATTTACCTCATTTCATGTCGTTGATGTGGGATACATCAAGGCCCTCCTACGATGAGTCGCTTCTTGTTGACATCAACACATTAGCCAAAAATTTGACTTAGAAACACCCCTTCAGTACCTTGAGTCTTACATACATCAATGTCAGGTTTCTCACTTTCGGCGATAGGTTGACACCACTGGTCTTCAACAAAAAGACTTTTTATGGTGTTCGACATCAAATAATTTATTCACACCATGCGAAATGTAATGTAATACCTTGAGGGTCATCATCATTATCGGTGATTCCTCTTTCATCTATTAATAGCTTGCACCATTGGCTAGTAATCAGATGATGTCTTCTCATGTTCGACTTTAGATCATCTATTCACATGGTTAGACTTGTACTTGAGCGAAATATTGAAAGAGAATGAAGACCCCGGATCTAGTTTCATCCATCTGGGCTGCGATATATTCAGGAGCACTAAATCAAACGTACAATCACCATACATTCATGGTCATCCATTCATGGGTCTATATCTGTAGATGACTATATTTGTACATGTAATGAAAGTTAATAAGTTGGGCATGGGTATGCCTTCCCTCAGCAAGTTCATGAGAAAAAATCAAATTATCGTGATATATGTATTGTAAATGGTGCAGGTCACCTTCCTTTTCGAAACCTCCTCTCCACATGATAAAGAATTTCACTCGACATACATATTTACGACTTTATGCTTTAGGAGGAAACTGTTACATATCTATTTAGACACATCAACCCCAACTTACAAATCAGTACTATTAGGGCCCATCAAACCCTAATTCAGTTGTTACATTCCCTAAATTAATTCAACCATCAAAATGTCTTCCTCCCATGAGATTCCATGACTAAAATCATGTAAAAACTACCTCTAAGAAGATCAACGCAGATAGGCGTTTATCAGGGTGCACTGCAGTGCAGTCCAGTACACTACTAGGGTGCATTGCAGTGCACTTGAGCCCTCTTTGGCCCACGCTGGGTGAATTTGAGTGAAATTTGCATTGGGGTTTGGAATATCCTTATCCACAAGATGCCGCTAGAAGTTTCCTAATGTTATCCACTCCTTTGGGCTCAAAATTGGATGAGGGAGGGAGTTAAGGAACATCAATCCCTTTATCCCTTCCTCCATGGAACTACATCCTAAGTTTGGGACGACATTCATTATCACCATTTATGGCATAAATTCCTTCATTCACTTATAAAAAGACCACTCATCTAAGTGATAAGGGGCTGGAAATCATTGAATTATAGGGAGATATTGTTAGTATGAGACTTGAGTTGGTTTCAAGTATTGTAATGATATCAAAATGTCTTGCTTGTTATGAGGAGAGGATGGGATTGAACTAGACGAGTGATACCAAATCAAGAAAATTGGGTAGTAACTCTTCCTTTTACTAATAAAATGTTCAAATCATTTTCCATATGTTTTTATTGTTCATTGATGCTTTCATATGTGTATTATGAACTTGATTCCATTCTATGTTTAATCAATAGATCATTATCATATGCTTTGATTAGTTTTTGTCTTTTGTCTGTGTGTAGGTACTTTTCAATTAGATTAAGTACAAAAACGAGCGACAGAATTGGTCAAAGGAGATAAGGAGTAAGCGAAAGCTATAGGTAGGCTTCTTTACTATCTTATTTAATCTATTGGTTATAGAAAAGGTAGAGAATGCTTTGTACTGTTGTTCTAGACTTAGCTACTAGTCTAGGGGTTTAAGAATTTATCGGTAGACACTAAAACTTCCCCAAAAAAATGGTACATCATATGGAACCTTCCTTCAGATGTGAAATATTTTTGAATAACAATCAGTGACTTGGAATAATGCTCCTTAAGGTAGGTTCTGGAGATGCCTGTTGTCATATCAATTCCTCGATATTCTTCCTTAAAAATTCATAACAATTCTGTAACTAGAACTTCTGGACTTTAAACCATGTCCTCCTTGACCTTTGGATTTCAGTATCATGAGTAATGGTGTCAGGAGAAACGAACCAACTCAAGATGCCAACCTTCATACCAATCCTAGTGAAATTGATGGCGAAGTTTTTAGTAATTTTTGTATGAAAACCCTACAATATGTGGCAAAAATGTAAACATCCCACGTTGTAAAATGACTATACAAAGCAGGGTCTTCTTCAAGTAATTTCATGTCCGTGGACTCATAACGCACCGCAACACCTCTTTATACTATTTTTTGGATGCCATGGTAGGAATGCATCCAGAGCTGCTTGTGAGTTTCTTCCACTTCACCTGCAAATAACTTTAGGAACACCTAGAACATACTTAGACCACAGATAGATTCATTTTCACAGTGTAAAACCCTATTATAGTGAAAATGCTTGTGAACTTTGGTAGCAGGAAACGGTATAAAGTGGAAAAAGGAAAGGTAAGAATGAATTGAAAGGAGTGGATGACACGAGGATAAAGGTATTTATGACTCAACACAATTCTGACTCACTAACCCTCATTTAAGATAATATTGTTACATAGAAATAGACTTTAGTAGTGGGATAAGTGTTAGGACGGACCATTTTTCTATGAAACTATCAGAAACTTTCATAGCAAACCCTTGGTTTGCTAAACTAGAGTTGTTGCAAATGTTTATAAAATTGTCAGATGACTCAATTATGAAATGATGACCTCTATACAAATGGAATTATGACCTTTAATATTTTATGACGACCCTACCAAACACTAAATTTACCATATGACACATTTTACAATGAATCAAAAGATAAAAACCCTATGTAAAATGACTAACCAAACAGAAAATTATTCCTATTGGTTATCATGGATAACAGGATTAATAATAGAAACATGCAAAATTTTAAAATGAGAAAGAACATATAGGAAAGTAATACTAGCACTTATTTGGAAGTACTCATGAATGATAGAAATATGTACAATTTTCAATAGGAAAAAAAGTAAAGAGAAAAAGTTTAGAACAAGAACAAACTAGGAATGTGGAACTAGCACTTATTTGAAAGTATTATATATTAATGACGGAAATATATTCTTTTATTTGGTTTTCTTGAATGGAAAAACAATGTTATGATAATATAATTACTCAAATATGAGTGTCTATTTTGGAATAGGATTTTCATGATTTTAATTTAATTGTCAATAATTATTAGGTGGATGGTATAGATTTAATATCTACGGAATATTCTAGAATATTTTATTACTATTCACAAATTAAATGTTAAGATCTATTTCCAAAGTAGTTATGCACTTTATGCATTTTAATTAAAATTATTAATTAATAAATATATCAAATCAAAAAGTGTAATATGAAATGAGTTATGGTTTATGGGCATATGCTATTGACAAGTCATGATATTGGCCCATGGTATTGTAGAAAATTCTATTTGCAAGTTAAGAATTTATAGGATAGAAATGTCCACTGTTAAAAAAATTGTTACATTTTTTTCTATTCTATATACTAAATTTTTATATTAATTATTTTTATGGTAATAATACTAATAATAATATTTTAAAATAAATTTACAACTTAGTTAACTTTTATAATTTTAGAAACTATTTTTTGTAAACCTAGTATTTCATTAATCAATTAGGACATAACATGCACAAGATATGCCTTTCAACCATAGTCTACCAATTGGGAAATCCGACCACTAGTGGAAATATAGTTCCTTTATGCAAAATTTCAAGTATAACTCAAAAAAATTGTATTCATACCATGTCTAAACACCTTTTCCAATTCTATCATGAAAATGCATAAGCCTAAGTGCATCAAAATGGAAACTATGTTTTTGAAATTCAATGTAATTATGAATCTCCGAACTAAGAGAAAATGCTATAGTAAAGAAAAAGAGGTGCCATGAAATGGATTAGTTGGATCTTGAAACATTAATTGGTGTCACTCGTGTTGGAGGTAAAGTTGATCATTTTCCTTTAGAGAGGATGGCCTAAGTTCACATTGATTGTAGAGTCGTGTCCTGAGTTCAAGAGACATATCATGGCTATCTGCTTGGATGGCACTTACATGAAGGGAGAGCTTCCTTTTAGTGTCTTCCTTATCCTCGAGGGATTTTATAATCAATGTTTTGAAGTGCAAATATAATTCTATAGTTCGCGAATACTGATTTTGTCTTCCTTGAGTGTCGCAAAGATATAGAAGCCACTCAACTATTGAGCAGAGGATTTCATCACCAACATGCTCATTCCTTCTAGTAATTTCTTCTAGTGCTACTTGATTCAGAGTTGTCTATATTTTTTTGGGGGTGTGTTATTGGTACCTTTAAATTCAATATTGTTTTTAGAAGAAGTCTCATGAGCTCCCCTCACACCTACTAGCGGAGTTATTCCTACTTCTTGTGCACTAGTGAGGTACGCTGGAGGATATAGGCTAACAAAATATGGTAATGAGGGTGGCAGGATAGGGTAAATGTTAACACGAAAGAACAATAGAGTTCATAGAAATAAAAATGAGTTGCAATAGAAATATGAATCTAATATGAGGTGAAGTAACTATTGACGAGTAAACAAGTGCTACAATGAAATCAGATAAATCAATTGTGATGGTATGAAATCACTATTAGGGATAGGTGTTAGGGGACAAACAATCTATGTGCTAGTATATTGGAATGACTATGACCATGGACATGGGAATAAATGTGTATCAAGAGAAGGAGTGAAGTGAAATGACTTATATCACATCAATTATACAACTAGGGAACACAAATAATTTCAATCTGTTTCCAACAAAACTGTAAAGGAAAATGCAACTTAGACTAAGCACGAAATGCAAAAAAAAGAACCTTTGTCTAAGAAAGGTTGAATATGAAGTTGCACTAGAGATAACAATCGTTGGTCCCAATCACCCAACCATTCCAACCTAGCCATGAAATATAGACCACCATAGGTAGAGAGATCCCCAGGTGATAGAAAATTTTAGTGGCTTCATTTAGCTAAGTCTTAAGGGAATTCTTCACAAATAGTTTGAAATCAAGGAAGGCTGGGTTAGTAGGTCATGTTCCTTTCCCTTCCAAAGAAGTGGAAACAATAGAGGTAGGTAGGAAAATCATACTCAAGGTTTGAAGTTTCCCCCTTCCATGTTCTAGTGTAGCGATAACAAGATGTAGCATAGTTAATAATATTATCTCGGTGTACATGATACTCATCCTCTTTGTATCCAGGGTGAGTAATATATTGGGGGGATTTTGTACCTCACACTGCATGGATGTTAATTGTGATGGTAAATTGGAGGGTAGCATGGCCCTACCTCCCACCATGTGGATCCAGGTGACAGTGAAGGGCCAATACCTCCTCCCCTCTCACACGCTTTGTTAGTGTGGCATCTCCATTGAGGATAATTGTGAAGTAAGTGTTTTGGTGATTATCATGAATTGATGTATATCGCTACCTACCAACCATTTAATTTATATAGTTGCACAAATATTAATAAATAAAATTGAAAAATAAATATTTTAATTATATTCAAACCAAATTCGCAATACCAACCATTGGCTAACCAATTTGAATAATATTTAAAATAAAGTATTAAATAATTAATCAAAATTAAAGGAAAGGCAAATAGTAAAAAAAATAAGCTTGTTACAAAGATAAAAACCAAAGTGTGAAATTGAAGGGAGAGTTCTTAAAGATAAAATGAGAGGTCTTTATTCCTTCTATCGTGTGCCCAAAAAAAATGCATTACAAAATGAAAAATGTGGTATTTCATGAAAAGTAGGCTAGTGATGGTCGAACAAGGTCCCTAACTGTTCCTTTTCATGACATAATATCTACATTAGGTGGCTTGGCGAGAATATTGAGAGAGTCATTGATAATACAATGAGCTCTATTTATTTTCACCCCTACCTTCCAGGAAATTTGTACTGGTTGGCATGAATAACAAGGAAATTATAATAAAACATAGATGAAGCCAATTAAAACTAGCCATAAAGACAAATTAAATAATTACTCACTATCAAAAATAAATAGAAACAAAAATAAAATGGATCTTAGATAGATAGTTGTCCATATCCCGCTTGGAAATTCTCCGCAATGCATCCATTTTTTTCATTTCTAAACCCATAACAAAGTTAAAATCCAAATTATTCAAAATATTTAGAAAAATACTACTTGGGGGATTAGATGCTAACCCTGATACCACATGGCGAATCTCTTGTTGACCCTAACTCAATATCTAAGAGAAGATTTCTTAAAATTATTAAATTTTCATGGATATTCTACTAGACAGTTCGTCACGACATAACTAATAATATTATATTAAAAATGTAATATTCTACATTATTACATTTTTAGTAAACTTTAATATTTATAGATTTAACAGTAATTAGTGCATGCATGCGAATGGAAATTATGTAGAAAAGAAGAGAACAAAAAATAAAGCTCACACACAAACATAAGACACAAGATATGCTCTATGGGAAACCCTTTCGGGAGAAAACCCAGATGGAAGGTGAGGACGCTTCACTGTCTTTCTCTATCTAGAAATTATTAGAATTCTTGAGTGAGAGATATTGCACACACAACACATAATATTTGCATTGATCTCATAGACATTATATATATAAGAATACATGATACTTCTAGATACGAAAATGGTGGATCTAGATTATTAAAAATAGCTAGTATAACTATTAACCTAAGATCTCACACAATTACAACTCACAACAACTTTGAAGTCATGGAATTATTACTTCCAATACCCTCCAATAATTCTTACATGACAAAACATGAAAGTAGGCATTACAACAATGAATGAATAGCTATCAAATCTGTTTGATATGGTCATCACTATCACTCATATCCACTCTGAAATCTCACGATTTCTGCTCTTTTCGTCACCACACTTTTGAGCTTCCCATTTGATCCATTTAAGACGTAACCACTTCAGACCATCATTGAGGTGCTTTGCAGAATTGACACTTCTCAACCTCCTAGAGCGCAACACGTCAGTCTTGATACTAAACCATCCTATGAAAGTGCTACCATCTATTGAATCCACAACCCTCTCGAGCTTTCATCGGTTGTCTAGGATAACATTCTCGGTACAAAATGTATTCAATAGACAATTTTAAAACTTGACTGTATAAAATAACCTGTATTGACGCTCCCAGAGCACGACAGGTCACACTAGTTGTACCTTACTAAGAACTCCCTATGACTAATGCGACTAATGCTCCTGGAGCATGATGGGTCACATTAGCCTTTTAAATAATTAGCTTGTTCTTTGTGGTTCTGCATTTTTTCTTCCTTGTCCCCTTTTTTTTAAAACATAAAAATAATTACCATTAAATATTCAACCCAAACTAATATATTCGAGCTAAATAAAGTATAGGAACTGAAGAAAATCAACAGGTAAACACCATCATCTTCTTCAGGGTGCTGTATTACATCCGCAAATGAACAAAGTTGACTTTCCACATTTATCCGATGTTCCGACAAATTCTTTAGTTATCTCACGCTAAGAATTACAGGCGCTAATGCAGGAAAATACATATCATTTAGTTGGTCATGCATTCCACTAGCTTCAAGGCGCTAAATGTCATACAAGGGTTCCAAAAACTTCTTTAGTTATCTCATGCCTAGAATTACAGGCATCATTGCAGGCAAATACATATTCCTGAGTTGGTCATGCATTCCACTAGCTTCAGGGCGCTAAATGACATTATCAAGTAATCCTGGTAAAGATTGGCCCTTCGTCTCCAAAACTGCGCTTTACAACTTGAGTTGGAGGCAAATATCAAACCTGACCCCTATTTGTGGGACACCTCGGGGAGCAGGAGGAATTCCATCCAACCGAAAACTCCCAAGCGACTTGTTGTCCCTAAAAACAAACAGATCTTAGTCTCTAAAAACAGAGTTCAAACCTTCGATATTTCTTTGTTTTTTACGATATACAATGTTTATATTTTGAGTGATCTTTTCCGTATGAATCCCAAGGAGCGTTCCAACTCAGCGGGGTCAAAACGATGAGTGATTGCAGGCACGTGATACCCTCCAACTGTGCAAACCTCCATACGCTTGGCTTAACCATGTTGAACCATATCCTTCATTCATGTTAAAGTTGCAGATCATTGTAGTCTTGTGTATATATTGGAAATGGCGTCATGGAAGACATGATGAATTGATTTTGCAATCTAATATTTAACGTTCTACTTGGAAGAATAAATTGGGAAACGTTGTATGGATGAAAATGTCATAATCCACGGTCCACCCCAAACACACTGCCTTTGTGTAGACTGTAAGTTAAGACTTTCCGCTGTTGATCAAGGTATGTCATCTCACATAAAGTTCTGTTTGTGAAATATTCGGTATTGATGATCTTTGGGCTGTAAGTTAAGACTTTTACATTTGGTATCGGAGCCAATCAATAACTGAATATTTCCTATGATTGCAATTGATCTGTTTTGTGCTTTACTCATGTGATTGAGCCTTCGGGAAATTGTGGGGTTTCATGAATGGTATCAATGTTGTTCTGTATGTACCAGAGCATGCCAAACCCTAAACAACTTTTTGATTGTTCCCAACAATGGGTTTCCTTCGTTTGATTTTAACACTATGAATTTTCATGTTTGAGGAAAGGATTTCTCATCAACTGGTTGCTTCCTCATTTCTGTTTTCCAAATGGCTTTGAGAATTCACGCCTTCTTGTGTCCACCCGGTATTCTCCCATTCATAGTAACGGCTAAAGTCGATTCCAAAGAGTCTTGCCTGGTAACAGCAGCGTATCGCTAATGTATGTTTCGACATTCACCCATCAAGGAAATGACTTGAATTTTTATAGTTATCTTCTGCATACGAGTGCGTGTATGACCATTTGATGAGGATAGTCCTTGCAGTATTTGTTTATGAGCTCCCATCCAAGTTCAATAAGGATTAGCTTGAGAACAGCCGTTGCGCCAGTCATTTGTTCGCTACAGAGGTCGCCATACACTGTGCTCTGTTGAATAGATCAGTGCGCGTGTTACTGTCTCTTATCATGTCACTAAAGTGGTCATTGCCTTGAGCTTCTCCATTGTAATTCGTTTGATAGCCCGGAGCACGCTCAATTTAATTCGACAATCATCGCCTCGAAGGAAAACTCATCCTTGGAACTGTATCATTGTTCGGTTGTCACAACCCTATTGCATGTCACATAACCATAACGTCGGAGCCTTTAGCTTCCATACATTGCACAAATTCTTGCTTGGACTAGAACTCTGAATTATGCTCCGCGGTGATCCTTGGGTTTCAATGCTCTTTGTATTTTCGAGATGCCATATAATGATGGATCCAGGTCACCTAGAAAATTGCCGCATCATTGTGTGTTCGCTGTGTATGTTGGAATGAATATGCGGTGAATATAAGTTATTGAATCCTGGAAGATAGTCAAATTTGTGCACTGTAAGAAGACTAACAAAGCAATCATTTTTGTACAGAGTTGAGTAGAACTCCTATAGGAAAGTTACAGTTTCGATTGAATTTGAAATTTGGGCATAAAAGTAATTGCTCTATGACTGATTGTTTTGCATAAGGTATGTGCTATAAATTATTTATGCACATGATATTTATGATCACCAAAGTGGTCAAAATCAGAATGTTGTTTCGCATCAAGTATGTGTTATAAATCATTTATGCACATGAGATTTATGATTTTGTTAATCACCAAAGTGGTCAAAATCAGAATAATCATTTAGTGCATAATTGACATAACGATTATTGATAGAAATTGCCAGTTATAAAAATACCAATTAAAGCTGGCGTCACTAATGATAGAACCTGAGGACTTACCCAAAGGAAAGTCTTGTTCTATAACTAGTTGACATGATGAGGTTTAACAGATATTTTGATTAAATAAATATTGATCATCCAAAGATGTCAGTTCTATTTGATTGAATATATTTATTACCTGCTTATGTTTTGGTATTTAATTATGTTAAGTATAAGATAGTATCTACCCAAAGGAGTGCTATATTATACCATTATGTCTACATCTGAATCGCGTTAGTTATGAGCTTATAGTGATTTCATTTTTAATTTGCAGGAGTTACCATGAATACACATGCTTCATCTGTTACATTGTTCACTGGTGTTAATTTTTCTGAATGGAAAGAACAAGTCAATTTCCATTTAGGTATTCAGGATCTTGACTTGGCACTCCTTGTGGATAAGCTTGCTGCTCTTACAAGAGATAGTACTGAGGCAGAAAAATCACAACATAAAGCATGGGAACGCAGTTACAGATTGAGCCTTATGTTTATTAAGATGACTGTTGCTAACAACATCAAGTCAACAATTCCACAAACAGAAAGTGCTAAGGAATATATGCAGTCTGTGGAAGAGCATTTTCGTTCAGCTGATAAGTCACTCGCTGGTACTCTTATGGCAGAGCTCACGACCATGAAGTTTGATGGGTCGCAAAATATGCAAGAGCACATTATAGAGATGACTAATATTGCAGCAAGGTTAAACTCCCTGGGACTTATAGTAGAGGATTCTTTTCTTGTCCAGTTCATCCTAAACTCGCTACCTTCTGAATATGGACCTTTTCAGATTAACTATAACACTATAAAGGATAAGTGGAATGTTAATGAATTGGCCAGTAGTCTTGTTCAGGAAGAAGGACGTTTGAAAAATCAAGTGAATCACTCAGTAAGTTTTGTGAGTAATAACGCTGGTAAAGAAAAGAAAGGAAAATCAAGTCATTTCAAGAAGAAAAAGGCACCAGCTAAGAATGGGCAGGATGAGGAAAAGAAGGAACTAAAGAGTGTTCAATGTCGTATCTGTAAAAAGAGACTTATCGTCTAATTCTAGAAAGTGGATATGTATTAAACTTATACAGTACCCTTTATGTACCTTCATTATCTAGAAACCTTATTTCCGCAAGTAAATTGGATATTTCTGGTTTTAGATGTATGATTGGATCTGGTTGTTTCGATTTATATAAGAATGCTGATAATGTTGGTTCTGGTATTCTAATTGATGGTTTATATAAATTGAGACTGAATGACACTTATGCGAATTCCTTGTTGAATGTAGTAAATAATGTTGGATGAAAATGTAGCATGTTGAATGAAAATTCTGCTTTCTTGTGGCATAAACGACTAGGTCATATATCCAAAGAAAGAATGATGAGATTAGTAAGTAATGAAATTTTGTCAAATTTGGACTTTAGTGATCTAGAATTATGTGTGGATTGTATTAAAGGTAAACAAACCAAACATAATAACATAATAAGAAAGGAGCCACTAGAAGCAGCCAGCTTCTTGAACTAATACACACTGATATTTGTGAATGTCCTTGAGACGTTTGTAAAAGAAGTTGAGAGGCAATTAGAAACTGGTAATGCAAGATTCATTAAGAATGGTGAAGTCAGTGGGAGTACTAGAAGAGAAATAGTAGAAATAAAGGAAACAAGGGTAAATGTTACATTACCTAGAATAGTTCCTCCATCTACTATTACTCCAAATGTTGTTCCAACTGTTGTATAACAGCATGATGATAATGAACAACATATAAATGAAGAAGTACTTCCTGAAGGAAATGACTTACATAATGCTGATATGCATGAACCACAACAAGTAGCATTAAGAAGACCTCAAAGAAATCGTAGGTCAGCTATTTCTAATGATTATGTGGTTTATATGCAAGAATCAGATTATGATATTGGAATCGATAAGGATCCAGTTTCGTTTTCACATGCTGTAGAAAGTAAAGAGTCAAAGGAATGGATTAATGCCATGAAAGAAGAACTGAAATCCATGCAACAGAATGAAGTTTGGGATCTCGTTGAGTTACCACATGGCTGTAAAAGAGTCGAATGCAAATGGGTTTTTAAAACCAAACACGACTCTAGTGGTAATATCAAACGGTATAAAGCTAGACTTGTTGCTAAGGGTTACACTCAGAAAGATGGTGTTGATTACAAGGAGACATTTTCTCCTGTTTCGAAAAAGGACTCACTAAGAATAATAATGACATTAGTAGCTCATTATGATTTGGAGTTGCATCAAATGGATGTGAAAACAGCGTTTCTGAATGGAGATCTTGATGAGGATGTTTATATGGATCAACCTGAGGGTTTTTCTGTACAAAGTAAAGAACAATTGGTGTGTAAACTTAAGAAGTCAATATATGGGCTTAAACAAGCATCCCGGCAGTGGTATATTAAGTTCAATACCATTATTACATCTTTTGGTTTTAAGGAAAATACGGTTGATCACTGTATATACCGAAAGATCAGTGGGAGCAAGTTTATTTATCTCGTCCTTTATGTTGATGACGTCTTGCTTGCTGCAAATAATTTAAGTATATTGCATGAGACTAAGGAATTTCTCTCAACGAAAGATTACATGCTCATCCAATGAATCAGAAGTGATTGGATATAGCGATTCAGATTTTGCTGGATGCATTGATACTAGAAAATCAACTTTTGGTTACCTGTTTATGTTTGCTCAAGGTGCCATATCATGGAAAAGTGCGAAACAGACTATCGTTGCTTCATCCACTATGGAGGAAGAATTTGTGGCATATTTTGAAGCCACAATTCATGCATTATGGTTGCGGAACTTTATTTCAGGACTTGCGGTTGTCGACACCATTAGCAAGCCGCTGAAAATTTATTGTGATAACTCTGCAGCAGTATTTTTCTCAAAGAACGACAAGTACTCTAAAGGTGCCAAACATATGGAACTGAAGTATCTTGTTGTGAAAGATGAGGTTCAGAAACAAAGAATTTCAATCATGCACATCAGGACAGAACTTATGATTACAGACCCTTTGACGAAAGGGTTACAACCAAGACAATTTAAGGAACATGTTCAAAGAATGGGTCTTGGTTGTATTAATGATAATTGATGTGTGACATTCTGAGCTCTTTTATGTGTTTCTAATATACAATCATGTGTTTCTTGTTTTAATGTAGTAATACGTATTTTATGTAATTTTAAACAAGAAAGAGTCTTATAAAGATATTATGTTTAATCATTATGATATAAGACATTATGTGGACCATTATGCTGTTTTATATAAATTATGAGTATGAATTGATGGATTGTTGGTATTGTAGTATATGGAAGGGAATGCATTGAATTAATAGTGCACAACCGCCATAACTCTCAGCAATTTATCATAGTATGATGTTCAACACTTAATATTATGAATAGTCAGGTCAAGTGGGAGAATGTTAGAAACTGCTATTAGAAACAGCAAAAGGCTCATTGCTTTTTATCGTTAAAGCAGTTTCTAATCTTAATGTGACCCGATCTAATCTTAAAGCATTTAGATTTTATCCTAAAGCAGTTTCTAATCTAAAGCATTAGATCTTAAGCATTGAATTGGTATATGATGGACGTGCCAGATTAGAGTTAAATAATATATAAAGGATTGGGTCCTCTCTCTCCCACACACAAGAGTTGCATTCTTCTCCATCAAGAAGCACATAAAGAAAGTGAGGGCAAGAGGAGAGAAACTGAATTCTGAAGAAGAGGAACAGTCAGGAGTCAGATCAAAGTAGATGGCAGCCATTACATCTTCCGTTGTTGATCAAGGTATGTCATCTCACATAAAGTTCTGTTTGTGAAATATTCGGTATTGATGATCTTTGGGCTGTAAGTTAAGACTTTTACATTGAAGGAGAGAAACCGAATTCTGAGAAGAAGAGTAGCAGCTGTCAGGAGACAGAAGACATAAGATGGCAGCCATTACATCTTCCGCTGTTAATCAAGGTATGTCATCTTAAAATCATGTTCTGTATGTGAAATATTTGGTATTGATGATCTTTGGGCTGTCAGTTAAGATTTTTACATTTGGTATCAGAGCCACAATCAATAACTGAATATTTCCTATGATTGCATGTAAATCAATCGCTCAATCTCAATCCCTGGCAATCTGCACGCCGAGCATTCTATGCTTATTATTCATGGGTTTTCGTTTTAAGGGTGCATTTAAACATTTGGGAGATTTCGGCCTTTCGTAAGTAATTTCTTTCAGGCATTTAAAGGGTGATTGTTTACATGAATTATAAAACCGGGTGGTTACTCTGTGTTACAAAGACGGTAGATTGTGGGTAAACTCTTTCTTCAAAGCACGCAAGTATTCTAAATTAACATGGTGGAACCATAGGTTTTATCCTTTTCCTCTGCTAAGAGGACGAGTTTGCTTGTTTTCTGTAACCCTTTCGTGCTAGCTTTGATTTCATAGTCCATTTATTAAACGTTTTGGAAAATATAGCTTCTCGCTAAAGGTTCAGGAGGTTCTTTAGTTTATGTTTAGGCCTCCATATGTTCAGACCCAGTAATTGTTTTGGCGTTTATTGATTAAAACTATTCATATAACGAGGTAAAACTAATTTGCATTAAAGCTTTTGTGGAATGTCTCTTGCGAGAGATATTGTCGTAGAGTCATAGGCTTAGTTTTACATACTTATGAAAGGAACTCGTAGAATAAATACTCAATGATATGATATATGATGCAGTTGTGAAGAAATACGTTTTTACGTTTTTCTAGTTTACGTTTTGCTGTTAAATTGGGAAGCTGTGTATGTTGGAATGAATGTATTAAAAAGCAATGAATATAAGTTATCTTGAGAATATGTAAACGTCAATATGATGCGAAGAATTACAAAAGATTGTTGGGCTGCATGTGAGTCGAAAAGTTTAATAGCACATTATGGAAAGTTACAGTTTCGATTGGATTAGGCAATCATCGCCTCGAAGGAAAACTCATCCTTGGAACTGTATTATTGTTCGGTCGTCACAATCCTATTGCATGTCACATAAATTCATCGTGACCATCGTTATTACTTGCCGTCCTGTTTCAACCGTGCTCAATTGTCTCCAATTTCCCGTATTGTGATTTTTCATCATTTTGTATTTGCTGTAATAGAATCTGCGAAACTCTAAGTTGTTCCATGATGGTTGAGTGGTAAAAATCAAAATTTTGGTTGCTGCTAGCTTGAGGCGTAAGATTTTGGCCCATAATGAAATCAATAACAGCATATAAATATCTTGATATAATCCATTATATATTTTGTACAAGAACATGCTCTATAGAATAATGTGTTGGAAATTTATTTTTTCACAAAGTAATTGCGTTGATAATAGAAATTATTGACGTTTGATTGTTTTGCCATATAATGATGGATCTCTATAGTAATTGTTCTGTGACTGATTGTTTCGCATCAAGTATGTGTTATAAATCATTTATGCACATGAGATTTATGATTTTGTTAATCACCAAAGTGGTCAAAATCAGAATAATCATTTAGTGCATAAGTGACATAATGATTATTGATAGAAATTGCCAGTTATAAAATTACCAATTAAAACTGGCGTCACTAATGATAGAAACTGAGAACTTACCCAAAGGAAAGTCTTGTTCTATAACTAGTTGACATGAAGAGGTTTAATAGATATTTTGATTAAATAAATATTGATCATCCAAAGATGTCAGTTCTATTTGATTGAATATATTTATTACTAGCTTATGTTTTGGTATTTAATTATGTTAAGTATAAGATAGTATCTACCCAAAGGAGTGCTATATTATACTATTATGTCTACATCTGAATCGCGTTAGTTATGAGCTTATAGATATTTCAATTTTTATTTGCAGGAGTTACCATGAATACACATGCTTCGTCTGTTACATTGTTCACTGGTGATAATTTTTCTGAATGGAAAGAACAAGTCAATTTCCATTTAGGTATACAGGATCTTGACTTGGCACTCCTTGTGGATAAGCCTGCTGCTCTTACAAGAGATAGTACTGAGGCAGAAAAATCACACCATAAAGCATGGGAACGCAGTAACAGATTGAGCCTTATGTTTATTAAGATGACTGTTGCTAACAACATCAAGTCAACAATTCCACAAACAGAAAGTGCTAAGTAATATATGCAGTCTGTGGAAGAGCATTTTCGTTCAGCTGATAAGTCACTCGCTGGTACTCTTATGGCAGAACTCACGACCATGAAGTTTGATGGGTCGCGAACTATGCAAGAGCACATTATAGAGATGACTAATATTGCAGCAAGGTTAAACTCCCTGGGACTTACAGTAGAGGATTCCTTTCTTGTCCAGTTCATCCTGAACTCGCTACCTTCTGAATATGGACCTTTTCAGATTAACTATAACACTATAAAGGATAAGTGGAATGTTAATGAATTGGCCAGTAGACTTGTTCAGGAAGAAGGACGTTTGAAAAATCAAGTGAATCACTCAGTAAGTTTTGTGAGTAATAAAGCTGGTAAAGAAAAGAAAGGAAAATCAAGTCATTTCAAGAAGGAAAAGGCACCTGCTAAGAATGGGCAGGATGAGGAAAAGAAGGAACTAAAGGGTGTTCAATGTCGTGTCTGTAAAAAGAGACTTATCGTCTAATTCTAGAAAGTAAAGAGTCAAAGGAATGGATTAATGCCATGAAAGAAGAACTGAAATCCATGCAACAGAATGAAGTTTGGGATCTCGTTGAGTTACCACATGGCTGTAAAACAGTCGGAAGCAAATGGGTTTTTAAAACCAAACACGACTCTAGTGGTAATATCGAACGGTATAAAGCTAGACTTGTTGCTAAGGGTTACACTCAGAAAGATGGTGTTGATTACAAGGAGACATTTTCTCCTGTTTCGAAAAAGGACTCACTAAGAATAATAATGACATTAGTAGCTCATTATGATTTGGAGTTGCATCAAATGGATGTGAAAACAGGTTTTCTGAATGGAGATCTTGATGAGGATGTTTATATGGATCAACCTGAGGGTTTTTCTGTAGAAAGTAAAGAACAATTGGTGTGTAAACTTAAGAAGTCAATGTATGGGCTTAAACAAGCATCCCGGCAGTGGTATATTAAGTTCAATACCATTATTACATCTTTTGGTTTTAAGGAAAATACGGTTGATCACTGTATATACCGAAAGATCAGTGGGAGCAAGTTTATTTATCTGGTCCTTTATGTTGATGACGTCTTGCTTGCTACAAATAATTTAAGTATATTGCATGAGACTAAGGAATTTCTCTCAACGAAAGATTACATGCTCATCCAATGAATCGGAAGTGATTGGATATAGTGATTCAGGTTTTGCTGGATGCATTGATACTAGAAAATCGACTTTTGGTTACCTGTTTATGTTTGCTCAAGGTGCCATATCATGGAAAAGTGCGAAACAGACTATCGTTGCTTCATCCACTATGGAGGCAGAATTTGTGGCATGTTTTGAAGCCACAATTCATGCATTATGGTTGCAGAACTTTATTTCAGGACTTGCGGTTGTCGACACCATTAGCAAGCCGCTGAAAATTTATTGTGATAACTCTGCAGCAGTATTTTTCTCAAAGAACGACAAGTACTCTAAAGGTGCCAAACATATAGAACTGAAGTATCTTTTTGTGAAAGATGAGGTTCAGAAACAAAGAATGTCAATCATGCACATCAGGACAGAACTTATGATTACAGACCCTTTGACGAAAGGGTTACAACCAAGACAATTTAAGGAACATGTTCAAAGAATGGGTCTTGGTTGTATTAATAATAATTGATGTGTGACATTCTGAGCTCTTTTATGTGTTTCTGATATACAATCATGTGTTTCTTGTTTTAATGTAGTAATACGTATTTTATGTAATTTTAAACAAGAAAGAGTCTTATAAAGATATTATGTTTAATCATTATGATATAAGACATTATGTGGACCATTATGCTGTTTTATATAAATTATGAGTATGAATTGATGGATTGTTGGTATTGTAGTATATGGAAGGGAATGCATTGAATTAATAGTTCACAACCGCCATAACTCTCAGCAATTTATCATAGTATGATGTTCAACACTTAATATTATGAATAGTCGGGTCAAGTGGGAGAAATTGATAGAAATTGACAGTTATAAAAATACCAATTAAAGTTGGCGTCACTAATGATAGAACCTGAGGACTTACCCAAAGGAAAGTCTTGTTCTATAACTAGTTGACATGATGAGGTTTAATAGATATTTTGATTAAATAAATATTGATCATCCAAAGATGTCAGTTCTATTTGATTGAATATATTTATTACCTGCTTATGTTTTGGTATTTAATTATGTTAAGTATAAGATATTATCTACCCAAAGGAGTGCTATATTATACCATTATGTCTACATCTGAATCGCGTTAGTTATGAGCTTATAGTGATTTCATTTTTAATTTGCAGGAGTTACCATGAATACACATGCTTCATCTGTTACGTTGTTCACTGGTGTTAATTTTTCTGAATGGAAAGAACAAGTCAATTTCCATTTAGGTATTCAGGATCTTGACTTGGCACTCCTTGTGGATAAGCCCGCTGCTCTTACAAGAGATAGTACTGAGGCAGAAAAATCACACCATAAAGCATGGGAACGCAGTAACAGATTGAGCCTTATGTTTATTAAGATGACTGTTGCTAACAACATCAAGTCAACAATTCCACAAACAGAAAGTGCTAAGGAATATATGCTGTCTGTGGAAGAGCGTTTTCGTTCAGCTGATAAGTCACTCGCTGGTACTCTTATGGCAGAACTCACGACCATGAAGTTTGATGGGTCGCGAACTATGCAAGAGCACATTATAGAGATGACTAATATTGCAGCAAGGTTAAACTCCCTGGGACTTACAGTAGAGGATTCTTTTCTTGTCCAGTTCATCCTAAACTCGCTACCTTCTGAATATGGACCTTTACAGATTAACTATAACACTATAAAGGATAAGTGGAATGTTAATGAATTGGCCAGTAGTCTTGTTCAGGAAGAAGGACGTTTGAAAAATCAAGTGAATCACTCAGTAAGTTTTGTGAGTAATAAAGCTGGTAAAGAAAAGAAAGGAAAATCAAGTCATTTCAAGAAGAAAAAGGCACCTCCTAAGAATGGGCAGGATGAGGAAAAGAAGGAACTAAAGAGTGTTCAATGTCGTATCTGTAAAAAGAGACTTATCGTCTAATTCTAGAAAGTGGATATGTATTAAACTTATACAGTACCCTTTATGTACCTTCATTATCTGGAAACCTTATTTCTGCAATTAAATTGGATATTTCTAGTTTTAGATGTATGATTGGATCTGGTTGTTTCGATTTATATAAGAACGCTGATAATGTTGGTTCTGGTATTCTAATTGATGGTTTATATAAATTGAAACTGAATGACACTTATGCGAATTCCTTGCTGAATGTAGTAAATAATGTTGAATGAAAACGTAGCATGTTGAATGAAAATTCTACTTTCTTATGGCATAAACGACTAGGTCATATATCCAAAGAAAGAATGATGAGATTAGTAAGTAATGAAATTTTGTCAAATTTGGACTTTAGTGATCTAGAATTATGTGTGGATTGTATTAAAGGTAAACAAACCAAACATAATAACATAATAAGAAAGGAGCCACTAGAAGCAGCCAGCTTCTTGAACTAATACACACTGATATTTGTGAATGTCCTTGAGACGTTTGTAAAAGAAGTTGAGAGGCAATTAGAAACTGGTAATGCAAGATTCATTGAGAATGGTGAAGTCAGTGGGAGTACCAGAAGAGAAATAGTAGAAATAAAGGAAACAAGGGTAAATGTTACATTACCTAGAATAGTTCCTCCATCTACTATTACTCCAAATGTTGTTCCAGCTGTTGTATAACAACATGATGATAATGAACAACATATAAATGAAGAAGTACTTCCTGAAGGAAATGACTTACATAATGTTGATATGCATGAACCACAACAAGTAGCATTAAGAAGACCTCAAAGAAATCGTAGGTCAGCTATTTCTAATGATTATGTGGTTTATATGCAAGAATCAGATTATGATATTGGAATCAATAAGGATCCAGTTTCGTTTTCACATGCTGTAGAAAGTAAAGAGTCAAAGGAATGGATTAATGCCATGAAAGAAGAACTGAAATCCATGCAACAGAATGAAGTTTGGGATCTCGTTGAGTTACCACATGGCTATAAAAGAGTCGAATGCAAATGGGTTTTTAAAACCAAACACGACTCTAGTGGTAATATCAAACGGTATAAAGCTAGACTTGTTGCTAAGGGTTACACTCAGAAAGATGGTGTTGATTACAAGGAGACATTTTCTCCTGTTTCGAAAAAGGACTCACTAAGAATAATAATGACATTAGTAGCTCATTATGATTTGGAGTTGCATCAAATGGATGTGAAAACAGCTTTTCTGAATGGAGATCTTGATGAGGATGTTTATATGGATCAACCTGAGGGTTTTTCTGTAGAAAGTAAAGAACAATTGGTGTGTAAACTTAAGAAGTCAATATATGGGCTTAAACAAGCATCCCGGCAGTGGTATATTAAGTTCAATACCATTATTACATCTTTTGGTTTTAAGGAAAATACGGTTGATCACTGTATATACCGAAAGATCAGTGGGAGCAAGTTTATTTATCTGGTCCTTTATGTTGATGACGTCTTGCTTGCTGCAAATAATTTAAGTATATTGCATGAGACTATGGAATTTCTCTCAACGAAAGATTACATGCTCATCCAATGAATCGGAAGTGATTGGATATACCGATTCAGATTTTGCTCGATGCATCGATACTAGAAAATCGACTTTTGGTTACCTGTTTATGTTTGCTCAACGTGCCATATCATGGAAAAGTGCGAAACAGACTATCGTTGCTTCATCCACTATGGAGGCAGAATTTGTGGCATATTTTGAAGCCACAATTCATGCATTATGGTTGCGGAACTTTATTTCAGGACTTGCGGTTGTCGACACCATTAGCAAGCCACTGAAAATTTATTGTGATAACTCTGCAGCAGTATTTTTCTCAAAGAACGACAAGCACTCTAAAGGTGCCAAACATATGGAACTGAAGTATCTTGTTGTGAAAGATGAGGTTCAGAAACAAAGAATGTCAATCATGCACATCAGGACAGAACTTATGATTACAGACCCTTTGACGAAAGGGTTACAACCAAGACAATTTAAGGAACATGTTCAAAGAATGGGTCTTGGTTGTATTAATGATAATTGATGTGTGACATTCTGAGCTCTTTTATCTGTTTCTGATATACAATCATGTGTTTCTTGTTTTAATGTAGTAATACGTATTTTATGTAATTTTAAACAAGAAAGAGTCTTATAAAGATATTATGTTTAATCATTATGATATAAGACATTATGTGGACCATTATGCTGTTTTATATAAATTATGAGTATGAATTGATGGATTGCTGGTATTGTAGTATATGGAAGGGAATGCATTGAATTAATAGTGCACAACCGCCATAACTCTCAGCAATTTATCATAGTATGATGTTCAACACTTAATATTATGAATAGTCGGGTCAAGTGGGAGAATGTTAGAAACTGCTATTAAAAACAGCAAAAGGCTCATTGCTTTTTATCGTTAAAGCAGTTTCTAATCTTAATGTGACCCGATCTAATCTTAAAGCATTTAGATTTTATCCTAAAGCAGTTTCTAATCTAAAGCATTAGATCTTAAGCGTTGAATTGGTATATGATGGACGTACCAGATTAGAGATAAATAATATATAAAGGATTAGGTCCTCTCTCTCCCACACACAAGAGTTGCATTCTTCTCCATCAAGAAGCACATAAAGAAAGTGAGGGCAAGAGGAGAGAAACCGAATTCTGAAGAAGAGGAACAGTCAGGAGTCAGATCAAAGTAGATGGCAGCCATTACATCTTTCGCTGTTGATCAAGGTATGTCATCTCACATAAAGTTCCCAAAGATCATCAATACCGAATATTTCACAAACCGAACTTTATGTGAGATGACATACCTTGGTCAACAGCGGAAGATGTAATGGCTGCCATCTACTTTGATCTGACTCCTGACTGTTCCACTTCTTCAGAATTCGGTTTCTCTCCTCTTGCCCTCACTTTCTTTATGTGCTTCTTGATGGAGAAGAATGCAACTCTTATGTGTGGGAGAGAGAGGACCCAATCCTTTATATATTATTTAACTCTAATCTGGTACGTCCATCATATACCAATTCAACGCTTAAGATCTAATGCTTTAGATTAGAAACTGCTTTAGGATAAAATCTAAATGCTTTAAGATTAGATCGGGTCACATTAAGATTAGAAACGGCTTTAACGTTAAAAAGCAATGAGCCTTTTGCTGTTTCTAATAGCAGTTTCTAACATTCTCCCACTTGACCCGACTATTCATAATATTAAGCGTTGAACATCATACTATGATAAATTGCTGAGAGTTATGGCGGTTGTGCACTATTAATTCAATGCATTCCCTTCCATATACTACAATACTAGCAATCCATCAATTCATACTCATAATTTATATAAAACAGCATAATGGTCCACATAATGTCTTATATCATAATGATTAAACATAATATCTTTATAAGACTCTTTCTTGTTTAAAATTACATAAAATACGTATTACTACATTAAAACAAGAAACACATGATTGTATATCAGAAACACATAAAAGAGCTCAGAATGTCACACATCAATTATCATTAATACAACCAAGACCCATTCTTTGAACATGTTCCTTAAATTGTCTTGGTTGTAACCCTTTCGTCAAAGGGTCTGTAATCATAAGTTCTGTCCTGATGTGCATGATTGACATTCTTTGTTTCTGAACCTCATCTTTCACAACAAGATACTTCAGTTCCATATGTTTGGCACCTTTAGAGTACTTGTCGTTCTTTGAGAAAAATACTGCTGCAGAGTTATCACAATAAATTTTTAGTGGCTTGCTAATGGTGTCGACAACCGCAAGTCCTGAAATAAAGTTCCGCAACCATAATGCATGAATTGTGGCTTCAAAATATGCCACAAATTCTGCCTCCATAGTGGATGAAGCAACGATAGTCTGTTTCACACTTTTCCATGATATGGCACCTTGAGCAAACATAAACAGGTAACCAAAAGTCAATTTTCTAGTATCGATGCATCCAGCAAAATCTGAATCGCTATATCCAATCACTTCCGATTCATTGGATGAGCATGTAATCTTTCGTTGAGAGAAATTCCTTAGTCTCATGCAATATACTTAAATTATTTGCAGCAAGCAAGACGTCATCAACATAAAGGACCAGATAAATAAACTTGCTCCCACTGATCTTTCGGTATATACAGTGATCAACCGTATTTTCCTTAAAACCAAAAGATGTAATAATGGTATTGAACTTAATATACCACTGCCGGGATGCTTGTTTAAGCCCATATATTGACTTCTTAAGTTTACACACCAATTGTTCTTTACTTTCTACAGAAAAACCCTCAGGTTGATCCATATAAACATCCTCATCAAGATCTCCATTCAGAAAAGTTGTTTTCACATCCATTTGATGCAACTCCAAATCATAATGAGCTACTAATGTCATTATTATTCTTAGTGAGTCCTTTTTCGAAACAGGAGAAAATGTCTCCTTGTAATCAACACCATCTTTCTGAGTGTAACCCTTAGCAACAAGTCTAGCTTTATACCGTTTGATATTACCACTAGAGTCGTGTTTGGTTTTAAAAACCCATTTGCATCCGACTCTTTTACAGCCATGTGGTAACTCAACGAGATCCCAAACTTCATTCTGTTGCATGGATTTCAGTTCTTCTTTCATGGCATTAATCCATTCCTTTGACTCTTTACTTTCTACAGCATGTGAAAACGAAACTGGATCCTTATTGATTCCAATATCATAATCTGATTCTTGCATATAAACCACATAATCATTAGAAATAGCTGACCTACGATTTCTTTGAGGTCTTCTTAATGCTACTTGTTGTGGTTCATGCATATCATCATTATGTAAGTCATTTCCTTCAGGAAGTACTTCTTCATTTATATGTTGTTCATTATCATCATGCTGTTATACAACAGTTGGAACAACATTTGGAGTAATAGTAGATGGAGGAACTATTCTAGGTAATGTAACATTTACCCTTGTTTCCTTTATTTCTACTATTTCTCTTCTAGTACTCCCACTGACTTCACCATTCTCAATGAATCTTGCATTACCAGTTTCTAATTGCCTCTCAACTTCATTTACAAATGTCTCAAGGACATTCACAAATATCAGTGTGTATTAGTTCAAGAAGCTGGCTGCTTCTAGTGGCTCCTTTCTTATTATGTTATTATGTTTGGTTTGTTTACCTTTAATACAATCCACACATAATTCTAGATCACTAAAGTCCAAATTTGACAAAATTTCATTACTTACTAATCTCATCATTCTTTCTTTGGATATATGACCTAGTCGTTTATGCCACAAGAAAGCAGAATTTTCATTCAACATGCTACGTTTTCATCCAACATTATTTACTACATTCAACAAGGAATTCGCATAAGTGTCATTCAGTTTCAATTTATATAAACCATCAATTAGAATACCAGAACCAACATTATCAGCATTCTTATATAAATCGAAACAACCAGATCCAATCATACATCTAAAACCAGAAATATCCAATTTACTTGCGGAAATAAGGTTTCTAGATAATGAAGGTACATAAAGGGTACTGTATAAGTTTAATACATATCCACTTTCTAGAATTAGACGATAAGTCTCTTTTTACAGATACGACATTGAACACTCTTTAGTTCCTTCTTTTCCTCATCCTGCCCTTTCTTAGTAGGTGCCTTTTTCTTCTTGAAATGACTTGATTTTCCTTTCTTTTCTTTACCAGCTTTATTACTCACAAAACTTAATGAGTGATTCACTTGATTTTTCAAACGTCCTTCTTCCTGAACAAGACTACTGGCCAATTCATTAACATTCCACTTATCCTTTATAGTGTTATAGTTAATCTGAAAAGGTCCATATTCAGAAGGTAGCGAGTTCAGGATGAACTGGACAAGAAAAGAATCCTCTACTGTAAGTCCCAGGGAGTTTAACCTTGCTGCAATATTAGTCATCTCTATAATGTGCTCTTGCATAGTTTGCGACCCATCAAACTTCATGGTCGTGAGTTCTGCCATAAGAATACCAGCGAGTGACTTATCAGCTGAACGAAAACGCTCTTCCACAGACTGCATATATTCCTTATCACTTTCTGTTTGTGGAATTGTTGACTTGATGTTGTTAGCAACAGTCATCTTAATAAACATAAGGCTCAATCTGTTACTGCGTTCCCATGCTTTATGGTGTGATTTTTCTGCCTCAGTACTATCTCTTGTAAGAGCAGCAGGCTTATCCACAAGGAGTGCCAAGTCAAGATCCTGAATACCTAAATGGAAATTGACTTGTTCTTTCCATTTAGAAAAATTAACACCAGTGAACAATGTAACAGATGAAGCATGTGTATTCATGGTAACTCCTGCAAATTAAAAATGAAATCACTATAAGCTCATAACTAACGCGATTTAGATGTAGACATAATAGTATAATATAGAACTCCTTTGGGTAGATACTATCTTATACTTAACATAATTAAATACCAAACATAAGTGGGTAATAAATATATTCAATTAAATAGAACTGACATCTTTGGATGATCAATATTTATTTAATCAAAATATCTATTAAACCTCATCATGTCAACTAGTTATAGAACAAGACTTTCCTTTGGGTAAGTTCTCAGGTTCTATCATTAGTGACGCCAGCTTTAATTGGTATTTTATAACGGGCAATTTCTATCAATAATCGTTATGTCAATTATGCACTAAATGATTATTCTGATTTTGACCACTTTGGTGATTAACAAAATCATAAATCTCATGTGCATAAATGATTTATAACACATACTTGATGCGAAACAACATTCTGATTTTGACCACTTTGGTGATCATAAATCTCATGTGCATAAATAATTTATAACACATACCTTCTTAATGTGTATATTGATTTTCTATAAAATATCAAAATATATATTTTCCCTCTTAAAATATATATACACAGAGTATATGTGATAAAGCTACATCATGGGTTTCTTTACATGCTGTGTTACGTTATTTATGTGGTACATTGAAACTTTATTAAAGCTTTATTTACACATTAAAATGTAAATCTATTTCGTTTAACAAAGATTTACACCAAAATCTTAATCTTCCCATCAAACACTTACGTGTTGATCTCATGTCTCAACAACATCCATTTAAACATGTGTTGCAAATGCGGAAGCACAGACGATGCATGCAATGTGTTTGACAAATTTCCGCAACGAAATGTAGTGTCATGGACTACGCGGATTGCAGCTTATGCTAGGGATGGTTATGCCGAAGAGGCTTTGCAGTAATTCAAAATCCGCGATAGATGGACTGCAGCGATAGATGGACTGCACATACCGTCCTCTATATCTAACTTTAAACTTGAGGGCATGCAATATTATTCAAAACAGCGGCGATATCTAACTTTAAATTGCAGGGCATGCAATACTATTCATTCCAACATACACAATGAACATACAATGATATGGTGTGACCAAGCCCCCAAACACCGAATCCGCAATGCCGCGCAGAGTATCAATGGGTTGGACAGTGTACACAGTGGACATAGACTTCCGGATTCCATTGACACATTGGCATTTAATGGGTACCTTTAAGAACGAACCGGCGGGAAGGATTTGGGTTTGAGAATCAGAGGTCAGAGGATCGAATCCATTGGCACCTAGTATCGATAAAGGATCTACTCGAAATCGAGTAGCCACCTCTGAGACCTTCAAATCAGTTCGAAGCAAGTAAGCGACAAGGGAATCGCAGGTATCTGATCCATTGCATGGTTCGATTGTGGATTTCGATAGGGCTCTCGATGATACTAACAACAACAAAAGGATTGATCATTTCATGAAACCCCCACAATTTCCCGAAGGCTCAATCACATGAGTAAAGCACAGAACAGATCAATTGCAATCATAGGAAATATTCAGTTATTGATTGGCTCTGATACCAAATGTAAAAGTCTTAACTTACAGCCCAAAGATCATCAATACCGAATATTTCACAAACCGAACTTTATGTGAGATGACATACCTTGGTCAACAGCGGAAGATGTAATGGCTGCCATCTACTTTGATCTGACTCTTGACTGTTCCTCTTCTTCAGAATTCGGTTTCTCTCCTCTTGCCCTCACTTTCTTTATGTGCTTCTTGATGGAGAAGAATGCAACTCTTGTGTGTGGGAGAGAGAGGACCCAATCCTTTATATATTATTTAACTCTAATCTGGTACGTCCATCATATACCAATTCAACGCTTAAGATCTAATGCTTTAGATTAGAAACTGCTTTAGGATAAAATCTAAATGCTTTAAGATTAGATCGGGTCACATTAAGATTAGAAACTGCTTTAACGTTAAAAAGCAATGAGCCTTTTGCTGTTTCTAATAGCAGTTTCTAACATAGACTTGTACGGCTTCTCGGCCTTCCTAATCTCTTGTGCGAGATGTATGAACTCTCACCTTAAACAACGACCTAAAATGAGGATATGCAGGCTTGTAGTTAAACTGATGGAGAATGTTTTGTAGGCACAAGCGAAATTGCTGCAGCTGAATATGTTAATCTATGACACCATTATATCTGTGTGGGTGACGCAGACTAATGTTCTCCCTTCTAATATTTGCACAACAGTGGTCTACCAAAACTTCAGCATAAATCTTCCTTGGCTCGACAAGAACAATTGTACTTTTTTTCAATGGCTTATACAGATTCACCTACATAACTTCCACAATTTCTCCAATTGCAGATTTTTCTTTGGACGGTGGCTCAACAAAACGTTGATCAGCCTAATACAAAAGGAGGGTCTCACTATAGAAACCTTGAACACCACCAAATTATTCAGATGTATAGGAGGAACGGATCTATATACAGATGCAGAACAAATTTCACACACTTGATTAATAAAGAGTTTAAACTTCTGTGATCCATACTTGATTGTTAGAGATTTCAGCAAAATTACATAGAGAGTCATTTGTCAACGCGTTTCGAACCAACTAGTGTGGTTCATCGTCAAGACAAGCTTGAGCGATCCGTTAATCTATATACAAAGAAACAATTCTCAAGTCTCCCTCATCATCTTGGTCCTTCCTTGAGGGAGTCAAGCTAGTATGGGCTCTGATATATTAGAAATCTAAAGAGAGCCAGAGATTTTGGGCACACAACACAAATTACACAATATTTGTATTGATCTCATAAACATTACATTTATAAGAATACATGATGTTTCTAGATCTGACAATGGTGGATCTAAATTACTAAAAGTAGCTAGTACAACTATTAACCTAGGAACTCGCGACTATCAAAACTCACGACAATTTGGAAGTCATGGAAGCATTACTTTCAATAGAAATGTGGCTGTAGGTACAAAGAAGTAATGTCTGTGGCCCGTGTGTTGCTACAATACATAGATTATTTTTGTGTACTCTACCTCCTATATCTCATGGATATCTTTGCTAAAGTATGGAACAAAATACTCTCGAAAGAATGTAGTCTCTTCCTCCTCATGTCCCGATTATAACATAACCGATAGTCTATTAGTGGTTAATTTTGACTACATCAACTCTTAATTAGAGTTGCAATATAAGCTCTTTTAGATTCTAGCCTTTTTTTCTATGAATAATAGGGGTTGACGTGACATTCTCCCGAATTATAAGTGTAAAAATAAAAAGGTCAACTTTTGAGTGATATAATTTTTGCATCTCTAATTGAAGTGCTTCTTGCATAATTGAAAATATATTTGTGTAGATTAACATGAAATGGTTATGCCCAAAAACAACAAAATTTTATCCCCAAAAAATATAATTTGATGCTTCAAAATGCTCTTGGAATGTTTGAGACCCTATCTTGCCAAACTAGAAACACTCAAATAAAATATTAGTTAGTAATAAAAACATAAAATATTATGAATTTCAAATTCCATTATCTGAAAGTGTTTTCACGAAGTTCAATTAGCAATGTAATACATAATATCTAAACCCTGGACTAATTCCTCTTTCTCAGCATCTTGAAAAGATGCTTATAATGCGCTTAGCTTTTTGGCCAAGGGTTTACACTATCCCACTGCCCCGGGGGCTCGTCCGTCCAGCGCAACGGGCGCCAACATCTTCGAGGGAAAGGGATAACGGGAAAGGAAGCAGCACTTATCAAGTGGGTGCTTCAGAATTTGTGTAGGGATAGTTTCAGGATAGTGAGTGACAAAATTTGCCTTCCCTACTTATATTTATAGATATTTGTTAATATTAAAAGCATTGGGGGCGAAAAAGTAAAAATACAAAACTAAGACATTCCTGTATTTATTATTACTCGAAACATCTCTCTTCTCTGTTTCGATTTGATTTGACTGAATAAGAAAAACCAGGATATCTCGAATTATAATTAAGTTAAAAATAAAGTTAAAAAATTGAGTAGGGAATATTTAAATGGTAGTCGAACAAGATTTGCAATACCAACAACAGTATACCCGATTTAGATAATCGTGAAAATTCCTAATTAAAAGCCAAAAGAAAAACGTGAGCCATCATGGTAAAAGAAGACATGTTACAGGATAAATCTAAAATATTTAGCACACTACATATTTAACTAAATCTAAAATATAAGAGCGCATTACATATTTAACAGAACTGAACAACCGTAAACCAAAAATGAACCAAAAACATCCATATTTCTGTGTCTATTGTTTCATAAAATGTTTTATAATTTGTTTATTTACAATATATTTTATAAGTTAATTATATCATATGTTATTTAATAAATTAAATTATAATATTTTTATAGTTATATTATATAAAATAAAATAAAAAATAACTTTAAATATATAAAAACATTTATTAATTTTTGTAATTAATTTATTAATTTTTTATAATTAATATATATTACAAATAACAAAAATATATTAATATTTCTTATTTTTACTTATAAAATATATCTTTTTAATTAACAAAAAAAATTAATTTATAAACTTTTATTTAAAAAACGGCATACTCATTAACATAATTATAATCTTCTCATTCATATATAATATATACCGCTCAAAAAAGCACCATACTTCATTTCTAAAAAAGCATTAAATAAAATCATAAAGATATCCAAGGCGCCATGCTTGGTAAAGGGCATGAAATAAATTGATTCGATCCCAGCTAGACATATTAACGTTAACTCTCCAC
Source organism: Pinus tabuliformis (assembly GCA_031772625.1). Lineage (NCBI taxonomy): Eukaryota > Viridiplantae > Streptophyta > Pinopsida > Pinales > Pinaceae > Pinus > Pinus tabuliformis. The sequence goes on from CM062819.1 coordinate 448,615,057, forward strand.
TAAACATATTAATGTTAATTTATAATTATTTTGGTTTATTCCACAATTCATTATATTAACGTTAACTCTCCACTAAACATATGCATGTTAATTTGTAATTATTCTAGTTTATTCCACAATCTACTTATAATTTGTAATTATTTTGGTTTACTCCGCAATTCAGTCATATTAATTTTATGGAATTTTTGAATTTCAATTATATAATTAATTATATTTTAGAAATTAAATGTAATTAAAAAACTTTATTAAAATTGTTAAATTATTATCAAGATTTTCATAATGATTTTCAATTTTCTATTATTTATAAAATATATTAAAAAAATATTTGTTTAATTAAAAAAAAAAATCAATAATTAAAAATTATAAAAATTTCCATATATTAAAAAAATATTTATTTAACTAAGAAAATAGAATTTATTTAAATTATGTTAGATGTATTAATAATAAGTAAATTTAATTATAACACAAAAAATATAAAGATATTTAGAAATCTATATGTAAATTGCATCACATTTTCAAAATTTACTTAATTTATCATTATATTGTTTTATATTTAAAAAAAACTTAACATATTTAATATTTTTATCCAAAATTTATTCTAAATTAATATAAATAAAATGGTTGAATACAAAAAAATAAAATTTCCTGATTTTCTTTATTATATTATTAAAATTGATTTATATTTATTAAATTTATAATTTTAATTTTTTTTAAATAAAATTATCCCACCATGATATCACCAGATAAAAATTAATCAATTTATTCATTATCTTGTAACGTTTCATAGTTTATTCAATAATTTATTATACGAGCAATGGTTCATAACTTAACTTTGTAATAGTTAAGTTAGTACATGATTCATTGTGCACAACACACCATCAACTCCGTCAAGCTAAAACAATACATGTTTTATATCACGTTCATTTACTTCGACAATCAAATCTCTTTTAGAACGAAGAAATTTCTAACTTTAAATAGGGTTTTAAATATGACCATATTACATCTCGGCCACTGCCTTATCTTCTTTAATTTGAATAATTTTGATTTCACACAAAATTATTCCTTTATTTTATGAGAAGCGACATTTTAATATAAATATATTGAACAGTAAAATTAAAATAAATATATTTTAATAATATATATGATTTCATTCCATTTTTAATATGATTAATAATTTTTATATTATTTTATTTTCTCAATAATTTTATAATTCATATAATTTTAGGACAATAAATAATTACTAATATCTAAATATCCATGTATTTAAAAAATTTAAATATATAATACAATCATCATAATCTATCTTAATCTCAGATTTATCAAATTTGGAGAGGGATTAAATTTCTCTATGAGAATCACATTTTGAGTACAAAATTTGGGAATAGATTTTCACCTAGAGAGATTTGATTTCCCCTAGTTCTCGGTATTAGTTGGCTCTTAATAATTATGTGGATAGGCATGTCTATTTTAGAATAGTCCTTATATAATTTTAATTTAGCAATTAATAATAATTTCGTGGATGGTAGAGATTTAATATCTATGAAATATGTCAAAATATTCATACTAGTATTTGTAGTTCAAGGTCTATGATTTGTCTCCAAGTTATTTATGATTTTTATTTAATTTATCTCAAATTAATTAATTAAATAAAATTTCATATCAACATGTGTCATGTTGGGCATGAGGTATTGACTAGCATAAATCCACTATGGATCTACAAAGCTCCCAAAGGACTCAAATCTCTCAAGATCCAAACTTATTTTTGAGTGCAAAACTTGATGAATGGTTTCCAACTTGGTTTGATTCATCTCATCACTTGATAGATCCTTAGGTAAGATGGCTTTATGATGAAATGTTTAAGTTAATGAAATATTTTCAATATATTTATGAGGCTTTGATGAAGTTTTTGGAATAGGTATAGGGAACACCCATTGCTTTGACAAAATGGGCTAAAAAAAATAGTAAGAAATATCATGCATTGGGAGTTGAAAAGCGTAAATTTTTTTCATTTTTAGGGGTCTAGAAATGGATAGGTAGTAGAAGTTTGATTGCATATGTGTTTCAATTAGAAGGGATAGACCTCAAATATGAATGTAAGGATGAGCATGTTCTATTTTAAGGGTGTTGGGTGTGTGTTATATTATTTCCATGACTAGTCTCACGTGTTGTATATTGCACCAGACATAGTGGGGGGTCATAGGGGGCAATAGCCCCGTATTAGGGGATTTATAGGGGGTGGTAGCCCCCCTATTGGGGGTTTGTAGGAGGTTGATAGCCCCCCTACACGGGGTCTGGAGCACCACCCCAAGATTTCTTTTTTATGCAAACCTAATGATGGGGGGCAGACCCAAGGATGGTAGGCGTACCCAATGATGCTAGGCAGACCTACCCATGGTTTTGTGTATGGATTTTGCACATCGTTTTGGGCATGGTTTTCTTCCCATGTTATTTTGTAGATTTGGTCTAGGGAACTATGATAATGTTTTAATCCATGGTTAATGAATTGAGGTTTATGAATACTTTGACACCTATATATATGTATTGTAATATTGGAAGGAAAATAATGAAAAAATAAATTTGATAGTCCCGATTTTGGGATCCAAAGGAAAAACTATGTGTATATTTGTTTTATGTTTTCGCCATTGTATATTTTTCTGTTTTAAGAATTTATTTGCAGGTAATTTATGTACAGGGTTAAGACCTACATTTGGTATTAGAGTTGTTTCCACTTCAAGCTGATGCCTTTACTACTGAGGGGTTTTACTCGGGCCTGTGGTAGACCCTGTTTAGTAGGAGATCTGTGGAATCGATTCTTACAATGAAAGAATATGGCGAACAGTGGAAAGATAGAGATCGAGATATTTAATGGTAAGATTTTTGAGTTGTGGAAGCTCAAGATGGAGGATATGTTGTTGGACAAATTTCAATGGATTGTTGTAGATCCAGGCATGACAATGACAAGAATGTCGATAAAAGAATAAGCGAAGTTGGATCGAAATGAAAAGAGCACAATAAAATTGTGTCTCTTAGATTTAGTAATGTTGAATGTGTGAGGGGAAGCTCCAGCAAAGGATTTGTGGGACAAGTTAGGGAGTTGGTACTAATCTAAGTTTCTAGTGAACAAACTGTTCCTGCGGAAAAAGTTGTATAACCCGAGGATGAAGGATGGAGACTTAATGACAGAGAATCTAAACGTCTTTAATACTGTGGTATGTCAGTTGTTATTTGTTGATATAAAAATATCAAATGAAGATAAGTCCATTAGTTTGCTATGTTCTCTACCATATTTGTGGGATAGTGTGGTTGTTGAAATAGGTATCAATACAACTACCATGAATTTTGATGAAATAGTCTCATCCTTGTTGTCAGAGGAGATGAAATGAAAAAATATGGAGAGCCATAATGGATATGCATGTTTTGTATGAGGACGGTCCCACAACAGAAAAAAAAAAAAAAAAAAAAAATGTCCTCGAGTGGGAGATCCAAATCTATAGGGAGATCTAAATGTCTATGAAAATTTGTAAAGGTGTGTTGGAAATGCAGAAAATAAGGGTACTACAAAAACGATTGTAGATATAAAGCTCCTGAGAATGGAAAGGGATCTGATAATACTCCTACTGTAGATGAAGAAACCACCTCAGATGAAGGTGGAGATATGTACTTGCCTTCTTCTTCAAGTACACGCGTAGATCATGAGGCATGGTTGATTGACTCAAGTGCATCATTTCACTTCACTCCCCATAGGGAGTGGTTCTGTGAGTACGAGAAATATGATAATGGTGATGTATTCTTAGGGGATGATAGGAAGGCCAAAATCATCATACACGGAAAATTCAAGCTGAAGTTTCAAGGTGGAAAGATTATAACACTTCTTGGTGTTATACATATTTGTGCATTGGTCGGAAATATGATTTCAGTAAGAAATATGAATGATGCATATGTAAAAATAGTGTTCGAGAATGATACCTACAAGATAGTTCGAGGATCATTGGTATTGATGTTGGGATTTTGTATTGGAAATCTATACAAACTTATGTATAGAATTGTTATTGATTGGTGCAACAGTTCCGTGGTTCCTGAAAGTGGAGCAGAAAACCTAGTGGTCTCTAGAGAAAATACCATGCTATGGAATCAAAGGCTTGGACATATCAAAAAGAAGGGCCTTCGAATATTGCATGGTAATGATATGGTAGAAGGTATTTGTAATTTACCTATGGATTTCGAATTCTGTGAACATTGAGTATATGGGAAGTAGAATCGGGTGAGCTTCCCCTTTGGTGCTAAGAGGATGAAAGGGATATTAGAGCATGTGCACAATGATCTGTTTGGACTTGTGTGAGTTACATCACTGGGTAATTCTGTGTACTATGTCTCATTTATAGATGACTTCTTAAGGAATACATGAATATACTTCCTCAAGAGGAAATCTAAATTCTTTGATAGGTTTAAAGAATTTAAGGCTGTGGTGGAAAATCAAACAAAGAAGAAGATTAAGGTGTTGAGGACAGATAATGGTCAAGGGTTTTGCAAGAAAGAATTTGAAGAGTTTTGTAAGAAGTGTGGTATAGAATGACATAAAAATACTCCATACACACCTCAAAAAAATGGAGTTGCAGAAAGAATGAATAGGACGTTGATAGAAAAGGAAAGAAGTGTGTTCAGTAGTGTCAAATTAGGACACAAATTCTGGGTAGATGCAGTAGATATTGCATGTTACCTTATTAACAGATCAACTTAATTAATGTTTGAGGTTAAGAATAGCCATGAGGTATGGATGGGTAAGAAACCCTCTCTTTCACATTTGAGGGTATGTAGTTGTGAAGCATATTTACATGTTTTAAAGGAGAAAAGAACCAAGTTTGATAGTAAATCTGAAAGGTGCATTTTTATTAGATATAAGGATGGTTTAAAAGGTTATAAGCTTTGGAACCCAAAAACAAAGAAGGTTGTGTACAATCGATATGTGTTGTTTAGAGAGGTGAAGGATGTTATTAAACAAGAAGTTCTACCGAAAGAACCTGAAAAGTCAAGAGTTTGAATTGAAGGAGGACGAATCAAATTCTATAGAAGAATTAGAATTAGAAGAAGAAGAGCCAAAGACACCGATTTTGAGAAGATTCATTCATGCAATAAGGTATCTAGAGAGGTATAGTCCGTTTTCATTCAGCTCAAATTTTTCTTTATCTATTACTGATGATGATCCTAGAACATTCAGGGATGTAATTGATTGAGAGGATGGAAAACTTTGGAAAGAGACTATGGGTGATGAAATTGCATCTTTAGACAAAAATGAGGTTTGGGACCTAGTGGAGTTGTCGGCTGGAATGAAACCCCTTGGAAGAAAATTGGTGTTTAATAAGAAGATGAATGTAGAAGGAAAGGTGGAGAAATACAAAGCTTGGTTGGTACAAAAAGGTTATTCCCAAACATTGGGAATTTATTTTGGTGATATCTTTTATCCTGTTTCCAAGTTAGGTTCTATTAGATTACTTTTATTTGTTGTTGCAACTTTTAATTTTGAGGTAGAAAAGATGGATGTGAAGACAACATTTCTTCATGGGGGTATGGAAGAAGAGATCTACATGAAGCAACTAGAAGGCTTTGCAGTGAAGGGATAGAAAGAACTGGTATGTAGGTTAAAAAAGCCTCAGTATGGGTTAAAACAGTCACCAAAGATGTGGTATTAGAAATTTGATACATATATACAGGGAATTGACTTCACAAGAAGAAATTCATATCACTGTGTGTATTTTAAATTAATTGGTGATTGTGTTATTTATTTGGTCATGTATGTCGATCACATGTTTCTAATTGAAAATGAGAAAGAAATTATCCAATATTTGAAGACCCAAATTTTCTCCAAATTTGGCATGAAGGATCTTGGTCCCACAAACTATATTTTGTGCATGGAAATTAAATGAGATAAGGCAAAGAGGAAGCTCTAATTAAACCATAGGCAGTATGTTGAGACAATATTGCATAGGTTTAATAAGCAGGATAGTAAACTGGTGAAGGTTTATATTCTTGTAGGTGTAAATTTATTTTCTGAATAGTGTCCCAAGACACAAGAAGATGAAGAGGGCATGTACCGTGTTCCACATGAAAGTGTAGTCGATAGCCTGATGTATGCAATGGTATGTACTAGATCATACATTGCACATGCAGTGGGAGTATTAAGAAGGTTTATGTCAAAACCAGGGAAGGAGCATTGGACAACAATGAAGCAAGTTTTTAAGTTATTTGTGTGGAACTAGTGATTATGGTCTCTTATTCCAAGGAATACCAAAATTAGATATACTTTTTGACATTGGATTGTTTTTTTATACAAAATAGACTAGGGATATAGATTGGGGAAGATCTACAGGTGGGAATGTGTTTAGTGTATTTGGAGGAGCAGTCAATTGGATGAGAAAAAGACATTTTGTAGTGACCCTTTCAGCTATAGAGGTTGAATACGTGACAACCACTCATGTAAGAAAGGAAGCAGTGTAATTGCAGAGACTGTGTTCAAGTATGAGGTTGGTAAAACAAACTATAAGGATATGCTATGACATCCAAAGTGAAATTTATTGGAAAAGAAATCGCCTTATCATTCAAAGAGAAAGCCTATTTATGTTCAATATCACTTTTTGAGGGATATGATTTTGGAAAAAAATGTGTTGTTGGTAAATAGGGACACTTTCAAGAGTGTTGCAAATGCATTGGCAAAGTCTGTCAGCACTAAGAATTTTTCTTGGTGTAGAGAAAAAACGACCATTGTAGGCTTCGACCAATAACTAAGCTCTTTTGTTACCCCCTATGTGGAAAGAAAACAACAAGTGGGAGAATGTTGGGTGTGTGTTATACTATTTCCACAACTAGTCACATGGTCAACATATGCGCCGGGGGGGGGGGGTCACTGAGGGGTAGTCGGCCCCCCTATTGGGGGGTTTGTAGGGTGCGGTAGCCCCCCTGCATGGGGTCTGTGGCAATGCTCTAGTAACTTTTTTTTATGAGGACCAAATAATAGTTGGGTGGACACAAGGATGGGGTCAGACCCAAGGATGGGGGGCATACCAAAAGATGGTGGGACGACCTACCCATGGCTTTGTGCATGGGTTTTGCTCATGGTTTTGGGCATAATGGTTTTCTTCCTGTGATATTTTGTCGATCCAGTCAAGGGAACTATGGCTATATTCTAATATAGGGTTAACTGATTGGCATGCATATATAAGTATTGTAACACTGAAAGGAATATAATGAAAAAATCAATCCGGTAACCTCCGTTTTTGGATCCATGGAAAAATCTCTATGTATATTTGTTTTATGTTCTCCGGAGTGTATATTTTTCGGTTTGAAGAATCTGTTTGCAAGTAGTTTCTGTACAACGTTAAACCCTACAAAGGGAAGTGTATTATTGTGGAGGAAGACACTCTTACTGCAACTGGGAATAAATATTTCAAAGGTAACATGGGAATTATTCAAGGAAAATTTAAAAGAATGTTACATATTTGATGAATTCATTGGAAGAAAATTGAATGGGTTTGATCCCTAAAAGTAGGGTATTTGTTTGGTACCCATGTATGAAGCTCGATTCCTAGATTTTCTTAGAGATGCTCCAAAATTAAACTTAGGAAAGTTAAGGGTTAATAAGTTTGTTTAATTGTCAGTATCATTTCCAATAATGGACATTTTTTTTCTATTCTTATTTTTTAATTTAAAAATTCGCTACAACGTATCCACATACTGGGTACATCTCAACCATGTTATATTATAAAAAATAAGTTTATGTAAATAGCATAATTTATTCATTTATCCACTTTTTTGTAAGAAAGCTTTCATTACTTAAATATGATAAAAAATACATGCACTACAATCGTCTAGTCTTGAGGGAATTCAATTTTTAATACTTATTATCTCTTTGTTGCTACCTAGTGAGCAACCTCAGTAAGCTAGAAGGCCAATATGTGTCTCGATTCACTGTAGCAAAATATCTATTCCTTTCACAATTAGCTATAGATCGTCAAACATTAATGATAGTTCATCTAGAGATACTTTCTAGTCAATGAATACTTATCCCATTAACAACTTAAGGTAGTAGTATATTTCAATGGAATTTTACATGTTGTTTCATGGTGTTAGCATTGATGTCAACCTAGTTTTCCTCATGACATCAACCTAGTAGTGGTGGTTCTCATGGTCCTATTGGTTGACAAAGTCTCATGTTGATGGCATTAATGTGGTGACCATCATGTTCCTATTTTTTTTACAGAGATGTTTTTCTATGGACTCACATTTAGAGTCAATTTTTGATTGCTTTCAGCTTATGATGTGAACTTAGTTTTACACCTAAGGAGTCAGCTGAGGAGTTCATTGTGTTGGCATTGATGTCAACAAGTTTAGAGGTCTTTACATGCTAATGAATTGAATATGGTTGGATACCTTAACATGATGATTCATAGGCTTAACATGAGGTTGTAGAGGATCTTTAAGCTTGGGAGATGATTGCAGGAGGAGATGATCATGTTCAAGAAGCTATGGTGCAGGTTTGATTGAGATTTTGGGCTAGACAAAGGGTAATGAAGGTAGCCTATGGATTAATAATGCTATAACTCAAGTTTCCAGTGTGTTTCCTACGTCACCTCTCACTACTACATATGAGGGGTGTTTAAGACAATATTTGAGACAATTTTTGGGTAAATTGTCTCAACTTGAGACAAAAAAAACTTGTGTATTGTCTTAAATATTGCCTTTAAGTGGGTGTATCAAATTAATTGTCTTAAAAAATTATTTTCTTAAAAAATCATCTCTATAAAGACAATATATAACACAAACAGTATTGTTTGTTATGAGCTGATTTCATTTTTGTCTCTCTAAATACAATAGTTGGGATTAAATACATATTGTCTTTATAGAGACAATAAGTCTTTAATCCTAGCTATTGTCTCTCTATAGAGAATAAAAAGTTATATTTCAAAGCAATACAATATCAATTTTGTCTCTTCAAAGACAATATAAAACAATGAATCTAGAAAACACATCTCACCATTGAAATAAATCAATATGAAAAATATCTAAAATAAAAACTAAATAAGATATCATTCATGAATTCATGTTAGGGAACAGTGGGATCAAACCACAAACCTCCTGCTTATAAGGCAGGTTCTTTTCCATTAAGCCAGTACCCTTTAAAAAATTATGTGAGTTACAACACTACTTGAAGTTGCATATGTAGGCATTGATTTAACAACAAATTCGCAACACATAATGGCACAATATTTATAAATCTATAATCATGCAGCACCTATTTTTAACTTAATAAAAAATAACTCAATCAAGTTAGCTAAATTTCACACCCTTGTAGCATGACCCACACAACAATCTAATAATACAAAATAATATACAAACAATTTAATCTAGTCCTAGAAATCAAAGTAACTAGATTTAGCACAAAGTTCTAATATTTTGCCACAACAATTAACTTTGATATTCCTTTCTACATCAAATTTTGACAATAAATAAATACAAAAAGGTTCCCAAAAAGGCTTCAAATCGCTTCATTGACACTACTACCACTTGATTTGATTGATTGAAGCAAAATGAATAGCTCTTTTAACCCATTTGAACACTCATGTATGTATGAAAAACTCATTTAGAAAATGGAATAGCTCCTTTAGCCCAACCTACGTTCCCCCCTTCCATGTCTACATGAAAACCTCGATTTTGCATAGTTGTCAGCTATTTTAATATAAAAATGAAAACAGTGAAAAGTCTCATACATGATCTTAGATCCAAACTAATTTAATTAAATTCTTCAGACAAAATATTAATTTCATCTTAATTAATTTTCTTAAACAACCCCTTGTGTAGTAGTGTGTAAATATTGCATATCCGTGTCTCCTACTACCACTATTGCTATCATTGGAACTACTGAGAAGTATGTGATGAGGAGGATCATGTGCCAAAGATTTTTCAATATTGGGCCTGACTTTTTCTGGAAGTCCTTGTTTGGGAATAGGGAAGGGGCCATAATGAATTCTTCTCTTGGTGCCCACAACATCCCACCTGCATGAAGTCCAAAAAAAAGTATTAGAAGTCTTGATAGATCACCATTAACAATAAACAAGAAATCCACCACCATGTCTCCACCTTGCAATATTTTCCTATATGCTTCTCCTTGCAGTCAAGTTTTTTCACGAGTATATTATTCATTTGTTGAAAACCTTGTACTTTTGGAAATATTTCATTATATTTGTGAAAGGCCTCCCAAATCTAGCCAAATAATTACAAAATCTAATGCCTAAAATTTCTACAACTATCATTTAGGCATGCTGACAAAATTTCTACAACTCTTTTCATTGTCAACAAGGAATAGATGATCCCCTTCTCTAATGACATCGATATCATCTATTTCTGCAGAATCTTCACTCAAAACTTTCATAGGAAAATAACCAAAATTTTCACCTGCGAGAACAACAATTCTATGAATGGCTAATTTTAAGTTCTTCTGCAGTGCTCTAATTTCGAAGATTATAGGAAATCTGAACTCATGAAATCATGAGTTCATATATAAAATAAATACTTACCACCAATTTTCAGTAGCTCCTGAATTGCATTTGGCAAGAGTATCACTTTCCCTGGTTGCTTATTTGCTTTGATGTAAATTGGGTGATGTCTGTGGATCATCACTCTTTTAGGAAGAGAAGGGCTTGTCCAGCAGGAACACTTAATTGCATGACTCATGCCACCAACACTAGGGTTGGTGTTGGAAGGCATTGTGACTATACCAAAAAGAGAATTGTCAAAATTAGTAACTCTTTTCCTCTGCAATCCATTAGGTGGAATGGAAATTGTATTTATAAAATGATGAATGCCATTTTCCTCTACAGATCCTGAAGGGTTCATGATCTCCGCATGATTTTTCTCATCTAGGTTCGATGGGACAGACGAATCTTTGATAGATAAACATAAGTGTGAATATGTTGACTGAGATTTTTCTTGAAATAATTCTCGTATTTCTTCATGTCCTTGATGCTCCTACCAAATATTTTGGTGTCCAACCACTACAATCTGTTTTGTTCATGTCTGCTCCATGGTCCAGAAGATACTTCACTACCTCTGTCAATCCATCATTGATGGAAACATGGAGGGTTGTGTTCCCATATCCATTTGTTGCATTTATATCTTCTCCATAACTTAGTAAATCATTCAACATATCCAAATCCTTATTTTGTGCAGCAGTGCAAAGAAAATTGCCAACAGTACCAGATTGAAGATTTGCACCATTGTCACAAAGTAATGTGGAAACCAGTTTATGTTGGCTTAGTATTGCTTCCCATAGAGGAACACTTATGTCTTCATCTGTTAAGTTTATGAAATGTTAAATATACTCTGGTCAAATTCTTCATTTTATTAACAGTGGCAATAGTTTGAAATTTAAAAAGATGTTGATTTCACTGAGCTTTAGAGAAAATTTTAGAACAAATGTTTATATTAAGAAATACACTCCTTGATTGGGAAAACAACTAATGAGTGCACAAGGGAGGGGAGAATATACTCTTGCTATTGACATCTGCTCCATATTCTAAAAGAAGGTTGACACAATCTTTAAAACCATTTGCTACAGCAATGTGCTTATAACAAAACAAAACAAAACAAAATAGAAAGTTTTAATCGGTTATCCCACTCATAGCAGTGTATGCTTTCAAATTAAAATATGTACTTAAGTCAGGAACCCATTTGGAGAACATGATACCCCAATATGAACGTGGTCAATGACTCCGGGTTTGATAGAAATGTCAATCGGTATTGTTTGGGTAATCTTACCCAAATTTCCTTCTAACCATACTTCATGAGTAATAGTCGATAGCGGAAATGGAGAAGAGGACTTTTCGAAAATGGTAGACATGACCGTCAATCGAGGCAGGGATGAGAATCGATGATGAGTATCGATCTATGGTGGTTCCTCGAGAGACATGATTTCCATGATACCTTCATCAGTGAGGAAGATCTCGACTAAGGGATCGAATGATAACAAAGTGCCAAGACAGGGAGATTGAGAACACATATCGAGAGAGTTCTTCGACATATGAGAATTAGAGGATGCAGAGCTCGAAGCAGAAACAATTTCCACGTAATTGAATTCGATGGGACTAAGCGACATGACCTCACCCCAAGCATCAACAAGATCTAGTGCAAGTATGACCCAGGGATCATATTTGACCAAGACCATGTTGACAAAGGCAACATGAGGAGGTGGGAGTGGAAAAATTCCCATTAGGGAAAAATCTTTGAAGAGACATGCCTCCATGCTCTCATAGGGAGCACCAGAGTGCTTGACGTACAAAACATTTCCATATGAGGAGGAAGAGGCAAAGAAATGCAGCTAAGGTAAGACATCAAAGGGTCACGAATCACACCCGTGAAAAGCTTCCAAAGTGTTTGGAGACTGGTTCAATGCAAGGGAACCAATAGCCTTCCAACATGCAATTCACATGATGCAAGTGGAAGCACCTTCATCGATGACGGTGTGTTGGATGGTCTTCTCGTTAATGATTACCTAAATAAGAAAGGAAATCTGATGAGGGATCCATGGAACATGGTTCTCTAGATCAAAACGTATCAAATTAGAATCGATGGGATAGATGCCCTCGATAGCGAACAACAAATATTTTCGCTGCGATGGGTAGCTTTGGAGTACCTCGAAAACCGACATGGTTGACAGCACCTGAGCCAAATCTTATATTGTGGTGTTGAGGGGCTCAGGCGTTGGGATTATACAAGGATTTCTACAGCAAATCTCGAGAGGGTGGCCATGTAGCGAAATCAGGGTTAGGGCACTCAATTTGCATAGCGCTAGAACTCAGGGTAGAAGAAGAAGTTGCAACTTCTTTTTCTTTCCTGGATGCCGGAGCTGGAGTTTGATAATCCTTTGATCGAGTAGCCACATTAATGGGCATGCTCATCATGAACACATGAGTTTGAGAGGAAGCAATTGGTGTTGGTCTACCATTTGACTCTGCTAAGACGGAAATGGCTCTTTACGAACAACAGGGGTCCCTTTAAATAGGCGACTAACTTCAGATCATCATGGGAAACCCTTAGTATAGTGATACTCCTCGTAAATGAGGTAGGGATACTTAGCTTTCCATTGTGAAGATTTGCCAGCAGACAATTTTTGAGGACCCTGTTTTGGGGCATCGTCTTTAGCTTTGCCTTTGCCTTTATTTTTCCCTTTCGAGGATTTGTCTGCTGCAGTAGACTGGATAGCATGGACCTCTAAGGTTTTATCAGGGCCTGGTGGGTTTTGAGATGTACTATTAGGAGCAAAATTCGAGAACGAATTCTATTTGGAAAATTTTTTAGCAGGGGTCTAGGATACTGAACCAATAACTTCATCAACGGGAGGAACAACTGGTGACTTTGATGCTGTAGGACTGGATGATTGTCGTAAAGCATTAGGTAACAAATTGTATAAGGTGCCAGACTGAGAGTAGACCAGATCCAAGTACTGGGCATGAGCAGTGGCTTTCTCTTCAATGACACATCCACCCATAGATATATCGAGAGAAATTGGGGCTACGAACTATTTGGTAATTAACCATTCAGTGAGAAACTAATTAGCTATCTTGAACTTGATCAGGTGACGTCTACATTTCCATTCATGGATGTCATCAAAGATGTGCGTCGGAGTGTCTTTCTTAAGTGACGTGAGCAAATAGCTGCTAGTTTCATAACGAATCAGGAGCTGGAAATGCGTGAGGAAACCATGCCTAACAAATTGAAGTCATGGAAAGTACTTCGAGGCAGCTCGATGTACCATTTCATTGCAGCACCCATGAGGGTCCATTAGAAAATATGAAGATGAGTGGAATCATCCACATACGAGTTCGACGAGCACCAGAGATGATATGTCATCACATGGGCCTTAGGATCTTCTTTATCTTTTCCATCAAACTTTGGGCAATCACTTGGTATCTTGGACAACACTGGAGGCTAGTATGGTGAATGAAGGATCCAATCATTCTTGAGGCATGATACATCTGGAAACTCAAGTGTAGCCAAGAAAGGTAATTGAGTGTTAAAGGCATGGGAGTTTGATAGGTGGGCCCATAAGGCAGAGCCCATCCTTGCTGGTAAGTATTTTGGCCCCATAGAGGGGGCATATGGCATCTGAGGCTACCCCTATTGCAGATTACCTTTACCAAAGGGAGGATTCTGACCTTGAATACCTCGAAATTGTCTAGGCACAGGTTATTGATAGGAAATGTATGGGTTAAAATGTTGTTGAGCTTGTTGACCTTGGAAATATGGGTATCGAACCTGCTGTCCTGGAACATAGGGTTGTTGAGCTTGCTATCCCTGAACAAGAGGGTTATGGAACTGCAGTCCTTGGGCATAACCTTGATATACTTGTTGCCCTTGGACATAGGGGTTTTGTACTTGGTGCCCTTGACCGACAGGTTTCTAAACCTGTTGACCCAAGAGAAGAGGATTTTATGCCTGTTGTTGTAGGACTTGACCTTGACCCTGTCCCTACAAGGGTTGACCTTGTTGATATGTTTACAAGGGTTGTTGTTGCCTTGGTTGGTTTTGCTATTGCAAGGGCTGACCTTGCAGTTGAAAAATTTATCCCTGGGTTTATAGAGGTTGTCCCTATGAGGGTATGGGTTGAGGGGTATGTCGAGCATATTGCATCTGTTATTACGTGGCCTGCTACAACTATTGGAAGGATTGGCCTTGTGGTTGTTACAGGAGACCTTGCTGTGGGATAATCTGCCCTTGTTGTTGCATGGAAAACCCCTACTGCAACAAAGGTTTCCCTTACGGTAACAAAGGCTTCCCTGGTTGTTATAAAGTTTATCCTTGCTATTGCAAGGGTACTTGAACAGTTCCCGGCGAATTACCAAACTGAATCTAGTCATAGCTAGGCTGGATGTACTGCCCATATTCTAGGGTGTAAGGTTGATTAACCAATCCTTGAGAACCATATGGAACATAAGGATTTTGGTATTGGACCTAAGCCCCATAGGGCTGGTGATACTGAACATTGCTCGATTCAGATGGACCACCAGGATTCTGAACCTATTGATACTAGACATTTCTTGATCCAGTAGGGTCAATAGGGTTATAAATAATACTAGAAAGGGGATGGTTTATACCAAGCATGTTAGCTTGTGAGCTACTCACATTAGTGGTACCTGACACCATAAAGACATTCAGGTTTTTCCCACCAGATTGTGGCACAATATGGCCACTGACTAATGGAACAAAAGAAATGGCAGAGACAATCTTTGAAACCACTAGTTGTGACTGATGTGTAACTGGGATCAATGATACAAGAGTATTCAGGATGGTGGGTTGCACTAGGACTGAATTAACACTTGGCTAAGAAGCCATGTTCATGACGAATGGACCTGACGCAGTCCTAATGCCTGCCACCCAAACAGGATTATGTAGAGTGATGAGGCATTACGTGTGCCTGAAACTAAGTGTCCCAAAGACACATAGCCAGGTGGCAAGCTGGCGATAATACCTTCTGAATAAGGGAAACCACTAGGAGGAAACTGCAATTGAAATTATTCCACCTCAACAGTGTGTGGAGTAGAAACCTCAGACTCATCTGAAGAAGTGACTGGAGCATTGCCTTCATGTTCCATGTTTGAAAAAAAACGATGAAAAATGGTTTAATGTGTGCTGAGGGATAGTTCCAAAGGAACACCCAGTTGGTTATACGAACTGTAAGGAAGTTGCATTGATATCTCAACAATTCCAAACAAAGGGTTTGAACTATAGATAACCAGTCCAAGTTGACCATCAATGGTCGACTAGTTCTCTGGAGTTTTAACAGGGTTATGTAGAGATTCTGGGCCAAGATCAACAGATGACCCTGAATTGAAGGTAGGTGGAGGACGAGATGACAAAGGTTGAACACTCAAAACAATTGCGAGTTCAAAATTTTGGTCCTCAAGTGACTCTGATAAATCCAAAAACGGCTCCTTAGACAATATTTCAAACAGAGGAGAGGAAGAGGAATTCGGTGAACCAGATGGTTCACCCACGATGACCTTGTCTTAGTCGACAGAACAAATAACTTCAAGGCTTTAAAATGTCCTTTTAGGGGAACTCACAATTTGGTCAAAAAGACTAACTGAATGTTTTGGATTGTAGTCAATCAATTATTAAGATGCATAAAAGACTGATGTTCCTTCATTTTTTAAGATTCAAGAATGAAACAATGATGACTCTATCACTTTCGATTGGAAACGAGCTCGAAAGGTCAAGTGCTCAAATGATCTTTTAATTTTAATGAGTCAAAAAGATCAAATGACTACTCTGGATGATCTAGGTAAATAGGATTACTAGGCAACCGTGAACTGCAGAATACCTCCTAGCGAACCAAAAAATACGAGCAGGAAGTCTGCCCGAATGTTATGTTCAGTGTATCACATTCGCAAGGCAGCCGACTCGGCTTACTAAGGATAAGAGGATTGTAGCCTAGTGGGGTATCCCATTATATAATCGACAGTATGGGGAGCACAAATCTGTGCTAGCGCTGTCTAATGCTGAAGCTAATGACAGTTGCTAGGTTTAAAGATGCGGGAACACGTCTCTAGCCTAGACCTTCTAGATATGATTATTAATGCCAAATATGCCTTAGATTAATTGAATTCATTTTAGAGTTGACCTTGAGTTAAGTTTAAGTTTTCATGGCTTAGCAATGCTACTTGAAAAACCTAAAATACAACTAAATGGGACAAGACCCTCTCAATTCGATGAAATTCCTACACTAGAGAGGGTAGAAACTACTCAATCAAATGAAAACAATCAAGCAACTGAAAACGAAATAATCTTTCACTACACTTTTTCAAAAAATAAACCAATGAAAAATGCATTCCAATTCCTAATTTCCTTAAAAGAACTTATCTATCAGTCCTTTCAAAATGAACAAATTTCTCTTCATTTTTTAAATGTTGATGCAATTCTAGTTTTTAAGAGATGCAAATCATAATGATGCAACAAGCTAGAATTTCATACTTTCTCATGAAACAACAAAACAAACTTTTCGCATACAATCTTTCAATGAAAAAGTTTTCGAGACTATGAGCTCTTCAAGTAGATGAAAACATGAAAAGAGAAATTCATTCAAATCAATGAAACACCAACTTTACCAAACACAAGACCAACAATGTAATCTATGCTAGAAAAAGACGTTCAAGCTAGTAAATGAAACCTTTTTCAAACTTGTGCAAAAGGAGGTCAAAGTTGTAAAAGAACCAAAAAGAAAATGCAAGGAGCAAACACACCCACACTCAGACTTGATGAGTCTACAAGTTGTTGAATGGGTGACCAACTAGATGCTCTAGTGTCGTTGACCACTCAATGACTCAATCAATCAAATAGTAAGATGATAAGCCAACAAGAAAGAAAAAACCAAATGAAAAGGTAGCATCCTAATCAGGGAGAAAACAATCAAAAGGGCTCATGGGGTCAAAAACACAAGAGCAGAACACATTGGCCAAGATTGGGGTCAAGCCCTAATCTTCACTTACAGGCATCGACGTGACTGCCTAACTGGAAACAAGCACTAGAGGCTGGTCAGCACTACTGTTCCTCCGCAATTCGCGTTGGTCGGTGTGAATGTTAGTAGATTAAATGCACTGGCTGAGGAAAATAAGGAAAAATAAAAAAAGAAAATTCAAAACAAGGATAAGATGTGCTACTATGAACTTTAGACTTGGGCTAGTAAGCAGGAGAAAAAAAACAAAACCAAAGGGAAAATGTGAAACTAGCAAAGTTATCATGAAATCATGAAATCCAAAACAAACAAAAGATGGGATCTCCCTAGTGGAGTCACCAATTTGTGGTGAAGTAAAATTATAAGTGTGGACACGAATGAATTCTTCTAGCCTGATAATGGGTCTAGCCACAACACATACATTATATGGAAGATTTCCTTAGGTCAGAATCAATCAAGAGGACCTAGCTCTTGGTCATTTATCCTGCTTGATTATGTCAGTTTCTCACTCCAGAAATCTCTCGCTTCCTTCTTCAAGCTCCTGAAACAAGTAAACAACAACAACAAACAAACATAATAATAGACAAATTGCAATTAAGCCTACTTAATGAGTCAAGAAGAATTAAGACACGAATATGTAATATTACAGAACATGTAGGCAATCAATCGATAGTTGCATATATTAATATCAAAGAGAGATTACAACCATTCCTCTTGACGTCACAATATTCCTCTGACAAGACCGGGTTCCCACACACTTCTATTATCACTCCATGATGGCTTCAAATAACAATAGTTTTAAGGATCTTCCCTTTTGGCTTCACTCCAATCCAAACACACTTCTCCCTCACACAACTAGATGGCTACAACTAGTAATAGCTTGCTTGTCTAATCAAAATAGTATACTCACAGTCAGCTAACTCTCTAAATAGCTTGTGCTTGGGAAGAAGGGAGGTTTATATAGCATATATGGATGGGAGATGGATCTTCTTCTCATGGGAGGAAGACTTATCCCTTGTGGTAGCTCCATCATTATAGGGGAAATGAGCTCAAACTGTCATTCTTGACCCCATCTGGCCAAACCATTTACCAGACTTATGTTACAGAGCTTCTAGAGATGGAAGCTTCGGCTCTAATTTAAAAACTTTCCACAACAGGACCGGAGTGATGCAGGAAATAGTGTTAATATCTATACATTAGCATGGGGGAGACAAAGGCCATTAGTGCAGTTCTTTTAAACTGGGCAAAACAGAAGTTTCAAGGGAAATGGTGCGAAAGTGAAATGATTTGCTCATGAAGAGGGACATAATGGGAGTTTCTCCATGAAGGCAAAGCATGCAGGGTTTACGGTAGAGGTTCTCTAGGATCAAGGAACGGGGAGTACAAGGACAGTGACAAAATGTTGTGTAACACCCTCCCTCATTTACATTATAGAGGTCAAAGTAAATAAAGGAATTCTTCGAGTCAAATACGGACACTTTCTATCCTATTGACGGCTTGATGCATCTACATCAGACATGGGAAAATGCATATACACAAATAGATGGCTCTAGTCAGTGTTACCAGAAATAAGAAACAATAAATAAAAGGGGGACGGGGAGGACGGAAATGAAACGGTTCTAGAAGGTTTCAAGGGACAAGATACTTGACCCCCCTCCAGATGCGTGAATATATTACGTATTTGAAATTGATCGGCAATATTCTAATGTAGTATCGAGATGGTAACGGAAACAAGAACAAGAAACAGGCCTATTGGTCAATTGTCTGGTAACATAGGTTTCTATCATTACACTTCCATAGTGCAATTGCAGAGATGAAAAAACTTGTTTCATTGCATGAATTTTGTAATCATGAAAAGAACATAGCCCCATCTACAAACACTATATTTTATTTGCAACTCCTCTACAATTTCACCAGTAACCCTAAATCCCTTCCTACACCCAAACTTTCCAGATTGTGTAAATTGGAAACAATGCCCGAGTAGTCACCTTACTCCCTCAACATCCCCCTCCTACCCCCCAACTGCTACTCGCGAAACCTTGCATTGGAAAAAACTTCCCGTTTTATGCAATTGCAAGAATAGATTGATGTTATCAGAGTAGTCTGTGTGTATTTATCTTATTCCCTATTTGAGGATTTTTTTGTTTGAGGATTTTGTTAAAGGGCTTTGTTTGAGAATTCACAAATTTTGTAGCATGTGCACTAAATACATTAAAAAGGAATGAAAAGAACCAGAATCTAGCACAAGATTTCCGAAAAAGAAAATATCCAAATTCAAAGTTAGTTTTGTGATTTCAAAACAATGTATGTGCTACTAATGCCTGGGGTAAAACAAACAAGTCATTTGGAATGAGATATGCCATTTATGTACTTCAAATTTTCCAATGTGACTAAAAGATAAAGTGAAACAAATGGTTGTTTCAAATTTATTTGCATATAAGATGCAAACATTCTAATATTCATTCTAATTATGTAATGACTCTCCTAACACGAAGATACTAAGATCATGAATAATCACTTTCCTTTAAAAAAAAATTAGCTTCCCTATTCTATTTTACCCTTGTCTATGTTTGCTAGTATGTCCTACACAATGAAACAAAATTTCAATGTTATTGTAGCTCCACATCAACATTTACAATGTTTTTTGTAGTTCTCTATTTAAAGATATGCATTTGAAAAAAGAAATAAAGTAAACCACCTAAAAATTCTAAAATTTTAGACTCTGTAACATTCAGAAAGCTACTTACCACAACACCAAACACACAACACATAAAAATTTGTGGGTTCTTCATTCATTAAAATTACATCTTCCCTTTGGGGAGTTCTCTGCCTTCATCTCTAAATCCTTTCGAGCACAGGGTGACTATTAGGTTATTTTTTCCTCAAAGTTGTTATACTGAAGCCCACTAGAAAGGACAAAAAATAGGGTATTCTTACCATAATTAGACAATTATTACCAACTGGAAAAGAAAATCATGTGACACTCCTTGGAAAAGATACACTTATCAACAATAGCAAAAAAAAAGACGTTTGTAATTCTTGTGCGGATGGCATTTGGCAGATCATTTAATGTTTCTTCTTGCTGCAATCCCTCTGTCCTGAATTTCAAGCATATATGTGCCAACATTTGATCTTGAAATTGTAGTGGCAGCTGATTCCTAAAAGGAAATCTTGAAGCTACCTGAATTGTGTCCCTCTTCAATCAAAATGAAAGTCAAATCCTCATATGACGTAGCATTTTTTCATTGAAAAGAGAGAACATGTAGGTATAACTTTTCTATACACAAATATATTAAAAGTATATTCCTTACAAATTTCATGGTCCGGCTTGTGCCATGTAAAATTAAATTTATCATGTTTCCTATCAAGTATGCAGTCAAACCCAGATTAAATAACATGTAGAGGATATCAAATATCATTTCTCTCATATTTTCAGCATGCAGGTCTCCATATCCAATAGTGGTCAGAGTGGTAATGGAAAAATAGATTGCAGTAATATAGCGAATCCAAAGGCTTGTTTCATAAAATGTACAAATGCAGCACCAATATGTGTCCTACCTGGATCCTGATATATAGCAACAAGAAAATATGAAAGGGCCCCAACACAGTGAACTGAAAAAAGTGTTACCTGCACAGTTTAGCAAATATGGTTTCAAATTCATTATGCTGGTGAATACTATTTGCAATTAAAGATTTCCTTCCACTAAATTCAAGAAAAATGAAATTGTTGGTGTTAACTTACACAAACAAGCTTAAAACAACATGTCCATAAATAGTTGAGTCAGATATTCTTCTCTAGTCTTGAGAACAGAGCAAGGAGGCTGCCATCAAGGGTGAGCGCAAAGCAAGTGATGTAAGAGTCATGGACGATTATGAATCTGGTCCTCTTGAGGCCATAGCACTTGACTCTCATCTGCTCATGGTGCAAGCCTGAGCAGGCCAACACGAAGCTATTGGGAGCATGAGAAACAACACACAAACCCTTAGGGTTTTCCATCATCTCAATATCATGCACCAACTTCAAATCCATGAAATTGTACACAAAAATCTTGTGCCCCAACACCACCACAATCTGATCCTATCTTAGCTTCATGGCTCGAATCATAGACCTGAAGGATAATTCCATAATACAACGGCCTGATGATCATCCCATATCATGACCTTATTGGGCAGGTACTAGGGATTCAAAACCCCGCCCACGAGGGCCAAAATATTATATTGGAATAAAATCTCCACAACAACAATATTGCCGTTGTTGAAGTCCCTTCTAAAGGTTTCTCTACACTTATCATAGTGGTAAACCTAGAACCCCTGCACTATTCCATAGGAAAAACAACCGAAGTCCAACCCGGAAACCCTACTCTGTGCCACAGGAAAAATAGTTGAAGTCCAACCTGGAAACCCTACTTTGTGCCACAGGAAAAATAGCCAAAGTCCTTGTTTGACAATAGGCAGAGAAATGAGGATTATTCACTCACAGTGTCTAGAAAAGATGACGAATTTGGATTTGGATTGAGAGAGAATAGGGGCATGCCTATCGCTAGGCGGTGAAAAAACTTGTATTATCACCTTCCATACAAAATAAAAAGAAAACAACCCAACCAAAACAAAGCCTTAAAATATAAACATCTTTCATCTTAAAGAAAGGTCATAATTCAAGCTTTATTTTTTAAAATTAATATCATTGTATAGTTGTGTTGTTTGTTCAAGTTAATCTCAAACATCAAATGTGATAATAATCAAATATCAGCATAAAATGTAATAATAATAAAATATGAGTTTTGGACATACATTTTGCAAGAGTTCTCGTGAGATGTTTGATCTTTGGGTCTTTCTCTCAATTTCACTTGCATGTGTTTGGTATTGTTTGGAAAGAACTTTGTTAGCATGATATTTAACAAAATTATTATTTGTCATGATAAAATTAATGTAGAAATACATTATAATAAGGAAAAGTTAAAAGTTTCTAATTATTTGAGCATTGTTATTTCATGTATGCAAATTATATAGTTGTGTGTTTGATCCTGTAAATGGTGCAAAAGGAGTATGTTAGATTTTTGAAATTAGATGAATCTAGTGACAATTGATGTTTATTGATTTGATCTTGTAAGTGGTGGTGAGATATTGCAAAATAACTATGTGATATTTTCTTATATTAGATGTATCTAGTGCTCCCCAAAAAAAGATTCAATTTTCATGAGTTTCCAAGGAGTTTTTAAAAACCGCCACTAAATCCCTAAAAAACTTTTAGAGACGGTTTTGACAAGACTTTCGCAAGCCTAAACTACCCTAAAGGTATTTTTGTAGTAGTGTTTTCATTATATGCCCATTACAAATAAGTTAACCAATATAAAATAAATCGGCATTTACAAGATTGATGAAGGGGAATATAAGAGAATTTCAAATTTAGAAAGGCACAAGTATTACTGATATATCATGACAAAGATAAAAAATCAAGATAGTCTACAAATTAGGGTTTTGAAAGGTACATAACTTAGCATTGGCATAACATTGATTAATATGTAAAATATAGTTGTACCCTATGTCTCCTATATAATATGGAAAATAAGGAAAAACCCTCGCGTAATGAAGCAATCATAACATAAGTGGAAAACGTAGTTGAGCAAGATGCCCTAGAGGATATGGAACTTGATGATCTTGATTTGTCACCCATGGAAGAGGCTTGGAACATAAGAAGAGAGATCTAATGGAATGCCCATAATTTGGTTTTGTTGTAGTAGTTCGATCAGAAAGTCTTAGGAGCAAAATATATTTGGGTTAATTACCATATAGAGTTAGAATATTGAGATTGTAGTAGAGTTGAACTAGTTATTTAAAATCAAGAGAAGAGTAGTTCAAGAAAGGAGCTCATAAAAGGTTGGTTAAGGAGATTGTGACATGGATAAATAATTTTTTGGTGGAAGAGGATTATGTGTCTTTTAGTTCTCCAACCATGGAAGTGTAAGCACCAATGCTCGGAGGTGACCTAGAATGGATTGAATGATATTGAATAACTAAGGGAATAAGGTGCCATGGAGGAAGCACATGCATTAAAGAGGGGAAAATAGGATTTTAATCAAAATGAAATAATTAAGAAGTGGTGGATGAATAGAATGAAGGGGATTCATCACAATACTATGGTAATGAAAATGAGTATTAGTGAGGATGGAAACATAGAGGCACAAGTAAAAGAGTTCAAAAGGTTTCAAAGGTGTCAAGAGAATACCAAATATTTTTTCAAATAGGGGGATTTAATAATTGGAAAGAGCTTGGAGAGAAGAATAGGTGGGGATAATATGTCTAGAAATTTGGAAGAGAAAAAATAAGTGATGGCACAAGGAGGTGAGCACATTCAGTTAGATGGATCATGATTGTCTAAAAGTAAGCCTCAGTTTGTAAGGTATTTATTAGCCTATGGAGAGAGATATCATCACAAAGAAATAAGAGGAATAAATACTTAGTAATGTGTTCTAATTGTTTGAGCTAGAGGAAGGTCAAGTAGTAGACATGATATAGCCTAAGAAAAGTGGATCCAATCCAAACCAACCACCCTATGAATTTTAAAATCCTAGAGGTAATCCCAACTTTTTATTCTACTTTTGACTTGAAAGCACCTTTTCTTAGTAGTTTGGGATATAGTAGTAGTGAAAACAAAATGAAGGTGGGAATACAAGTAGAAGTGGCATATGTTATGTTTGAATTTTAGTTCAAGTGGGGGAGTAGGCCTAATTATTCAAACATGTCCATAAGGTTTTATCTTGGTGAACAATCCAACCAACGATATGGTTATAGTAGTTCCAAGAACTTTATGAAGGGTGATGGTGATGAAAAACCACATTGGTTCTTATGTGGATTCATCTGGAGGGTGAAAAGGATTGTAGTGCTAGTTTCTAAGTTGATAAAGTTCCTAACCACATTGTGGGGGAAGCTTCTCTAATGGTGCATGAAGTTCATATAGATTTATCCCTAGGGTGTAGCTAAGGCCTTGGACGAATTAAAGGTGGTATTTATAGCTAAGTTCTAGAGGCTAAACATTTAACAACAAAAAATCACTAAGCTGAAGGAGATTAAGAAAATGGTTGGAGAAAGTTCTCAGGAGCATGATGAAAAATTACAAAACTTGATCAACAAACTCTCCTATACTATCCATGAAACTCAACACAAAGAATGATCCATTCAAAGTTTGTTTCTCTTTAATAGTGTACCATTAATGCAATAGTCATGGGTGACATAGAGGGATGCCTTATCTTAGGCCATGAGGATAGAATCTTTTAGGGTGAACATCCATTTTACTAAAAATTGTCATGCTTGGTAGGATCTAAGAGAGAATTATGTAAGGAGTTCCTTCTAGGTAAAGGACATTGGTATTACTATTGCTAAAGGGGGTGGCCTATGAGGATACATTGGTAGATATTGATGCAAGAGAATAATTTCAACAATTTATTTCAAAAATTGTATTTGTCCTCGAGAAGGTCTTAGAGATTTCTAGAAGAGGAAGTTGGTTTCCTTGTTGCCCTATAATTCTATAGAATTTCTAATTGCATCTTTAGGATAGGAAATTTTAGCAATTTTAGGTAGAAGTTAGGATGTTGTTTGATTTTTAGGGGATTTGAATTTGTCTAGAGAGTTTTGGATCTGATTGTCTCATAATGTATAAATAAATCCCTTGATCATGAGAATGTAGTAATGGGAATGGTTGAATCAAAAAATAACATAATCAAACTCACCCAAATAGATGGTCTAATCTTACATTTTGCATAACATTAGATGTACATGGGATAATTAATGATCCATGCATTCCAACATTGGGTATATTGAGGGGCATAGAAAAAACAATAAATAGATATAGTGAAATAAGTTAATTAAATGCACAAAAATATTGATCAAGTTTTACCACTATCATTACCATAGATATATTAAAAGGTGTTATAGGGGTTGGAATGACTTTAGAGATTTCCTGCATTCTACAAACATAAATTAGCATAATATAATAAGGAACATAAGATAATTGAACCTATAAAAGACAATATTCAAGTTTACCGCATGCATCATCATAGCAATGTCTTGCCCTCATGCATTTGTTAACATTTCCATAAAAGTAATTAATATCATTGAATCCCCATAGTAGAATCGGTAACACCCATGGGCACGTTCTTAAAAAAACACATAATAACATAAAAATAAGAAAACCTTGATAAAAAAAAAACTGATAAGAAAATAGAATCGGTAACATCAAATATATATGTATTTCAAGTAAAACCTCAAACATTCAAATTACTTGAATATCGAGAATTCAGTCATCGGAAACCTGCTATTAATCCAAGGGTTTTATATCTTCGTCTTAAGGTGATCATCTGGCCTTAAGCCATGAGGCAACTGATCCATAGTGAGGAAAGATCTTTTGCATTCAGGTGTTTATAACACTATTCTACATAAGATCTGGATATCAAACTTAGAGTCCCCTGCAGATACTTCTTCAAGGCACCTTTGATTTCAAGGTGAGAGTTGCCTCAAAAGAGATTGTTCCATAGTGCCATGAACTTTCTTCATCTTAACTGTTCTTCAACATGGAATCTTCAGGCTGCATCTCTTATCCAAATTGCTGCAAAAATTTTGTTTATAACTGAAGATCCCTGTAGATTCTTCATAATAGATAATTCTTCAAAAGATAAGTTATTTGATTGTCTTGTTCACAACTTTATTTGTGAACAAGACTACAATATTGTCATAATTTTTCAGAAGCTTCTACACCTTGTAAAAAGGTCATGAATGATGTTGAGTTGTATAGCTATATGTGAATCCTAAAAAGAATAGCTATATGTGAATCATGAAAAGGAAAAGATTAAAAAGAATTCTTAAAAGGAAAAGCTCTGTGCAAAATCACTGAGGGATAAGTGTGCAAAGGCATCACAACCATAGCCTATATAATAGTTTAAAGAGAACCTGGCCCCTTGACAAATAAAATCTTAAAAGGTGTATTAAATATAACATAAAATATATAAAACTAGTGTATAAATCGATTATTATTTTTTTAATTATTTAACAGTTATAAAACTAGTGTATAAACCCCCTAACTATATGGATGCTACTCATATCTTCTATAGCTACTTTAGCTAGAAACCAATTTAAGTGGAGTCCTTTATGCTCTCGGAGTTTGCATATAATTTCTTAATATTTCTTGATCTTTCGGATGGAGGAGAAAGGAAAGTTATCTAGTAATGAGTTTCAATGCCATTAAATTGAAAAGAATATATGCATTACATGCCATTAAGTCATCTGACATTGATTCACACACAATAACTACTACTTACACCAACTTTCCTACCTGTGGGATACCATTCTTCAAAGTTAACTCTTTCATTCCTTGAAACACACATGAAATTACATTTATGAAAAAAATGGGCAAACAACATAGATATTTACTGGCATGTAATAACTAAATTAGTTCCAAATGCAATCAGGATATATTCACATCCGAGACAATATTTTTCACTCCTTGTACAGTTTACTCACGAACATGTTGACCATTCTCCTTAAAATTCTCTTTTAAAGCATCTTTATATATCTATATATATATATATATATATATATATATATATATATATATAATCTTCTGAATATAAATTTTACATAAAACCCCAAATACCCAGGGTAGTTAGCTCAATACATTTTTGGTGCCTAACATGGCAGGGACTTTGAGTAAGACCTACTTAGGCAAGCAATCCAGCCTAAAAACTTAACGTTGAGACCTCATGCATGTTATTTGCAACTTTGAAACTTTGAACCAATTGATGTACCACATTGACCTATCATCTTACTAATATGTAATGATTTCCTATATTTTATTCTATAATCAAAGGAGTTATCCTTTTTTAATGACACTTGTTAGAGAGGATACTCAAGTTAAGTAACAACATTTAGCATCACCCATAATGTAATATAATATGCAATTCTGCATTTTTTATATATTTTCATCCTAGCCTATTAATTTTGAAATCTTTGTAGATCACATTGAGAGTTTCAATGGTATACAAGGGCCTTTCTATGTGGGTACAAGGTCCACTCTATGATTATGACCTTGTTCTCAGTGAGAAAAATATTGAACCAACATATTTTATGATATGTTGTTGGGGATCCAAAATAAGATTAGAAAGGAAAATAAAAGGGATGATGGTGGTAAAAAAGAGAAATTGATTCCTACCTCACCATCTCACTCAAAGAGAATAGATCCTACCCTTTGATCTTGATTTCTTTGATTTCTTATAGCTAGCAGTAGCAATACATGTTTCTTTCGGTACTTAAAGTTGGGTTTGTAGCTATTCGATTAAGGAGTGGTTTAGCAAATAAAAAGTGAAATACAAGGCCTCTTTTAGGAGCACTTAGTGGGTCTAGGAAATGGGGCATGCCTGTAAGAGGGAAAGCTTAATTATAAAGTGGATCACTTTTAACTAGCTAATAATCTATGCTAGGCCATATTACTTGTAACACTCTAAGGATATGGAGACATTGAGTTTCTAAGATAAGGATCCTTAGAGACATTGAGTTTCTAAGATAAGGATAATAGCTAGTATTAATCTCATAAGGATCTAATTCTAACGTCTTTATACTTATCATTCTTCCTCTAAGACTATTTTATATCTACAAGTCCTTTATTTATCACAAGGAGACAATAATGATATATCTAATACTTCTACTTGACATAAACTAAGAATGGATTCCTTAACTTTCCTCAACCTCACGAAGTTCAGTTGAGCCCCTGTTTTCCTTTACTTTTTGTTGATAAGACACATGGGGGAAGCAAGCTATATATGAATGTCAAATAAGGCTCATGACTTCAATACATTTGAATGTCTCCATCACACCCTGGCAAGATATTTATGAACTTTAACTAAGGCTCATGAATTTAATTCACTTGAATGTCTCCATGTAACCCTTGCATTATGCCTTCACCATTCATTATGCCACAACCGCTTCCAACAAGATTGATTGTGAATCCTTCAATCAACATGAATTTATTTTTGAAGTGAAAGGATTTAAACTATGAGATTTGAATTATTACGATTGAGTTGAGAGGTGAAATGAAGACAGTAAGGAAAGATAAGGATGAATCCAAATCTTCAACATGTGAATGCTTTTGTGTTTCCATGGGTGCTCTAATTCATATAGACATCACACTTGCAAACCCTTCATACCCAACCATATACCTAATGAGAAGAAAATATAATTGGAAGGTTAGGGAATTAAATAATTAAAAGAATGGTAAAACAAAAAAGCTCAGTAAATGAAGGGAAACCTCAATACCAATGCCAAACACTTCATAGGAAACCTCAATACCAATTCCTTCAGCTATGCAAGGAAAATACCTCTGGAAAATACAAGGAAAATACATCAAATTGAAAGGAAAATACCTCTGGAAAATAAACCCTTTGTTTTGTTCCTTGAAACATCTAGCTTAGCTATCGGTGCCTTTGCAAAATCACAATGAAAGCCCTATCATATAAAAACTAAAACAATTTGGCTCCAAAATGTTTTTTAGCCTCTACACCAAAAAACATTCAGTGATTTCGGTCGGCTTGTTTCCATTTTCAGCCGGCCTGTTTCCATTTTCAGCTACCCTATCCCACTGTTTCCTGTTATATCCCACTTAGCTGACGTCCCTATCTCCCACTTTTCTTATGAATTATGGTCTCTTAATATCTATCTCTTGCCACCCACCAATAAAGGATAATGTGCTCTTCTTATCAAATTTACCATAAAATCTAATGCTAAGAGATTTCTGAGTGCGTAGTTTATGACAAAGAGTCAACTCCCTGTAAGATGCAATGGGGAAGAGGTAACCACATCATGGATGAAGAGCCTTTTGTTATCCTCGTAAGGGGTATAACTATTGGTCCTGCTATCCTAAATGCTCATCAGAGAAACCCTCGTCTCGTGGCACTCAAAACCTAAGCGGCAATGAATCTATATCAGCCCCTAGATGGGTATGTCAAACAGGTGTAAAGAGGCTCTACATCCAAATTCGTACCCTTCTTCCTCTCCCTCTCTGCTCCTCATCATTGATATTACTATTGGTATTATTGTCATCTTTCCCATATGGGAAGAAAGCGGCAAGGGATTCCATCATTTGGGTTATGCCATGATCAATAGTAAGAGTTATAGAATGACCCCCAAGAGGACCTCGTCCAATTTTCCATGGTTGGAATCACAATCCCCCTTTCTCCTACCCATGCCCTCCCCCGGGTGTATATGGGTGGTACCCAACAATGGTGTTGGTCAATCCATTTTATCGACAAGCCCTCTATTGTAATGGGGAAAATGAGGCCCTCCTTCCGCACTTAAATTTTGATATTCCTCTAGCACTAACGTTGGAATCCTTATCGGGTGGATTTGTGGGCATAACTATTGTCCCTATTTCATGAAGTCATGTGTAGGACATTTGACAGATTTTCCTCAGAATTTATGATATCAGAGTGGAAGGCTCCATACAGAAATTTCCCAGGATTAGGATCCTTTGATAACTTCAAATCCCTCATCATATTTATCATATTTCTGTTGGGAAACCTCTCCATGGTTCCAAATGCCATTGTGATAATTGGCAGCGAAGACTATCGCAGTTGGCGATAGATATACACAGTACTTTGATCTGCCATGCACTAGATGTGTGAAGAAAATACAATGTGATCCTCATTTTAACAGACTAGGAAAACTTACAGCATTAGCTGTGGGGTCGGGGATAGAGAGGGCTTTTCAATTCCGCCATTTTTATTTCATTCTCGAGAAGAAACAACACACAAATACAATCTAGGTGAAAAGTGGGGTCGGGGATAGGAAGGGATTTTCAATTACACCATATTTATTTCATCTTACCTCTTCTCTAAATTCATCTTACCTCTTTTATAACATTCACCATTACCATTACTATGAGCTTAATCAATACCTTTGGAGTAAACCATCCATGGAAAGTGGTAATTGCTTCCACAAGTGCTAGATCTAAACCTTCTTACCAAAATTGTATTACTTCCTTCATCACAAACTAAATCCTTCTCACCAAACCTTATTACCTCTTTCATTAGTTCAAAGTTCATTCACTCCACTATATCTAAACCTTCTCACCAAATCATTAGTTCCACTATTGGTCTATATCACATTCTCCTCAAACCCATATTACTTCTTTCATTAGTTCCAAGAGTTATTCATAAACCTTCTCACCAAATCATTAGTTCCACTATTGGTCTAGATCACGATCTCCTCAAACCCATATTACCTCTTTCATTAGTTCCAAGAGTTATTCATAAACCTTCTCACCAAATAATTAGTTCCACTATTGGTCTAGATCATGTTCTCCTCAAACCCATATTACCTCTTTCATTAGTTCCAGGAGTTATTCATATTCTCCCAGATGTCATATTTCCAAGCCTATATTATCTCCATCATTAGTTCCACTAGTATTTTATCCACTCCCATAGACACTACATCGCCTATATTATCTCCATCATTAGTTCCACTAGTATTTTATCCACTCCCATAGACACTACATCTAGACCTTCTTACAAAATCCATCTTAAGGTTTCCTTCATCACACACTATAACCATATGTTCTCACCAAACTCATCTTACCTCCCTCACTCTCTCCCACACACATTAGATGTAAACCTTCTGAAAAAACTTGTTTTAGGTTTTTCATTAGTTCCACCTATGGTCCATGACTACCACATGCAATGCATCAAAATATTCTCATTGGACATGTTTTACCTCCTTTAGTTACACTAGTGGTTTTATTATGTTTCTTAGTGTTGAAGATGAATAACAAGGAATATAACCAAGAATATGATAAAAAATCATTTTACTTCATTGAATCCAAAACCATCAAGGTAAGTTAATAGGGTATGGTAATCATTTTATGGAAAGAAAAACTCTTGTTCATTTTCCTCTTCAAGGGCAACCTCCAAATGAAATAATGCTCAAATAAAATAACTATACTTAACAAATACAATAAGGAGGACTCAAATATTATTCACTTATAAAACCTAAATTTTAACCAATATTGGTGCCTATGATAAGGAATAGGCCATACTACATTTATCGCATGAAAACTACCTAGTATGATTATTTAATAATAATAAAAATAACAGACCTTATATACATTACATTAAATTACCACCATACTTATAATAGTATTAACCATTATGGACCTACCTAGTATGATTATTTAATAATAATAAAAATAACAGACCTTATATACATTACATTAAATTACCACCATACTTATAATAGTATTAACCATTATGGACCCCATTACATCACTAGGAGGGATCCCACCATTTCATCCGCTTTGAAACACATTTATCTCAAATTTTATATCTATGATGTATCTCCGTAAGCCAACTTCCCATGTATGGGCATTGCCCCCAACCCTAAGAGTGTAGTCCAAGAAGTTTGTCCATAAAGAGATCATCCATAAACCAAGTTCCCATGTACAAGTACTACACTCCACACTAAGAATAAAGTCATCCAAGAAATGCATCCAAAAATCCAAGTATGAAGTATAAATGTTTCCTTCAATGTTGACAATGAAGTCATCCAAGAAAGGATTACATAATCTTATATCCTAGGTACAAGTGTGCACATTGGGTCCCAACTAATCACACATGAAATTGATGAAAAGACATGAGGATTTTGTCAAATATTATCACCATGGTAATATGGACCCAAACATCTTTCCACCAAGATGCTATGTCATCCATAGCCAAAATATCATCCACATAGATACACAAGGTTATTTATTTATATGGAGTTATGTACTCTATGGTATGTACAAGTATTATTACACTAGAATGTCCTGACTAATGATCAAGGAACTTATTTTACCAAGTTCCCTTAAGACTGTGGTAAAAACTTAGCGGGAATATTTAAAGTGGAACTTCAAAGTTTAATTGTGTGTTACTGTGACTAGGTTAGGTAGGAGGCGCCATATGAGATGCTAACAGCAATATCAATAGATTTTACTGGACAACTATCTCTTTAACCAAGTTTCTCGATTGAGGTCATAAATTTCATCGAGGCCTACTCACATTGCTTAGAAGAACATAATATGTCATCCTCAAAATCATCCACCTCCTCAAATTAAAAAATAATATTAGGGGGAGGAAAAATTATTTTGAATCCTAACACACCAATAGGATCTGTGCTACTTGTTTTATCAAGAAATATAATTCTATTAATGAAACAAGATGACTATGTAATTAACAAATGTTAATGCTCAAAATAGTTTTGCGAAAAATTTCCATCACCTAAGGAGAACATATAGATGAAGGAGATACTAAAGATGAGGCTCCCATAATAAGTAAAACTTAACCTCCACCCATCAATATCCCATTCTAGTAGTTTGAGTTAATTTGATTGTCCCTTTTTAATGCATCCATCACTAGAACACATGAACTCTTTAAGCCTAATATTTTCATATATTGAAAAGTCTTGGATGATGCAATCCCTCTACTCTAGTACTTCTCACATGGATACGGTTTCAATATATTTTGTGTAAACTTAAGATAATTTGTGATCCCATTTTTAGTATAATGAATTAAATATTCCCATCCATTCACTACTTTATTTTGTATAAACATGAGAAAAAGACATGAAAACTTGACTTACTAGTGACGTTCCTTCTAAATAGTCCAAAAAATCATAAGTTCATCCATAGAAACAACACTAAAAGTCAGCCCATATTAAAGAGTTATCAATTTAATAATTCATTATATAGTTTAATGTATGTTATTTTCTAAATAAACCATGGTTGATAATAATTTTGTCAATAATAACAAAAAATCTTATATAATAGAATATGTTTTTGTGTTTTTTCGTTAGCAAAAACAAAGTTGATCATATTTCTATTCGATTTGAAAAAAATACACATAGTAGATACTTATATAATTCACAAGGATTTGAGGTCATTATATTCTCGTTACAAATTTCTATATCAATATTTAAAATTCCAAAAAAAATATTAAGAAGCCCATAACCCTTTATAAAATTGATTGTAAACATCTAGTATTTTAAATATTTATAATTAAATTATACCATGATAAAAGTTTAATTACTTCCAATAAGGAAATGATGTACTTTATCATCACCTAGAATGGATTCCTCTCGCAAAGTTCTATGTAGATATGACATTCTATTCAATAAGGATTGATTATTGAAAAACATATTTGGATTTGTACTCTTCACCTAGCCATAGACCTTATTGCTCAAGACATTTCAAAAACAAGTCATGCACAAGCCATCGATCCATTACTATGTTGTCTCTTCTTAGTCTTGTCCTCAATTACACAAGAAAAGGTGATGCCATATTCTCCTTCTTCTCCCTCCTTATATAGAATACATTGATGATAAGGAACCCACCTATCATTATATAATTATTCCTTGGTATTAACATTTTTCATTCACATAAACCTACATTATATATTATTCTTCCTTTGTCTTCAATTTTGTAATAATCAATATAATAATTAATTAGTAAAATTTATACTTGTTACAAATATCAAATTTATGAATGGAATGTTAAGAAAATGTATCATGTAGATATTAAACATTGCATGTCTTAAATCAATATAGAATTTTCATATCTTTATAAATTGTACCACTAAAAGCTGCACCAATGCTCATTTTGTACATATCAAACAAGATTTTAGAAGGAGACCAAAATGCGAGATGAACACCACCAGCATAGAACTTTAATTTGAAAATCCCAAAGACCTAACATTATCATTCAATAAGAAAATGATAGATAGGAAATTTAGGTGAAAATGTTGAAAAGCATAATCACTTGTTTTTTTCTCATATAACTTTTCTTGATGACTGAAAATAGTGTATTCCTTCGTAGAAAAGTATGAGTTCTGAAATGTTCCATGATAAATGCATATTCTTGGGGCTTGGTTTTCAAGGCAAAGTCCAAAATTCACTCTAAACTAACTATGTTCATCAATAATTGCTTGGTCAATGCTAGTGGTCAACTAGTAAACCAACCACACTAGAATTTGAAACTGAATGAGTCAAAATGAAAATTAAGTATGTTAACACAAGAGTTAAATAAGAACTTGAATTTGGTTACTTGTGCCTATGAGGGAGATATTTCCATTAAAGGAAATCATAACACAAGCAACAATACAACAAAGTATAAGTGATCTGAACGATGACATTACCAAAGATGTAAGTGAAGGACTGGGAAATTGATGGTGGTGATGGGAATGATAGATCTCGAAGACAACAAGATGATGTTGTTGGAGAGGGACATATCATTGTGGAGGGATGGATTTAGTTTCTAAAAGTGTCTCAACTTAATCTACCCAGTTGGATGGGTTGTTTATCTCAGATACAATGAGATTGGATAAATTCAACTTATCAGGTTCATGAGGGTAGGAGAGGGAGGTGAAATAGGGATGGGAAGCTTGATAGTCCTCCACAAGGAAAATATATGATTGCATGTAAAGGTAAAGGGAATTCTAAGGTGATAACTTGATGCAAGGCAAGGGTGAATTGTGCCTCTCTGAATGCACATCATGAGACTATGTTTAATATTCACCATTCTGAAGTTGCAAGAAGACTGGAGTGTAAGCACAAGAGAGAAGCTAAACATATTGTGTGTTGAGAAGAGGGCCAAGAAGGCCCTTTCCGATTCATCCCTTTTTAGATTGGAGACACAAGATTTAAGAGTGTTTATAAGGTAGCAATAAAACGAGACAGATTGTCAAGCACATGCTGGCAGGGGTGTTGTTGGACTGTCACAGTGGAAAAAATGAGCTAATGGATAAAATGAATGCCTGCTTCTAAAGAAAATTTCAGTGTTGAGGAGCAACTTGGGATGGGTAGCTGACGGTTCCCTAAGCTAGGTAAAGTTCTTGCAATGGATTAAAGATCAACTTCTATTTCAAAGTCTCATGAGGAATATGAATGCAATAAATGCACATGAAAAATTGGAAGTCAAAGTCTAGGGATCATTCCAAAAAAGTGGTTCAAACAGTCACCACTAAGTTTTGAATGGGATCTAAAATTTGAATTTCTCAAAATTTAATGAAGTTGGAACCACACTGAAACAAAAATTTAAGTAAACTTTGACATTATACTTATCTTTCCTTTTCAAAACGGAAAGATAAGGAGAATGTCAACTTTTAGTTTAACTTTAAAAATTAAACATTACCATTAATTACTAGGGTTAGGTTTTGTAGTGCCTTGGGGTTAAGATATTTTTTTTCCTTTTAAGTATTTTTTATTAAAAAAATAATATTTTATGGTCATTAGCTATGTTGCACTACATTCTTCAAAATTGGTCAATTTAGTAGAGAACTAATCACTTTGGTGTTTTAAGGTCAGTTCAATACAAGACCAACCTTAGCTAATCTGAACCACCAAACTAGACTAGTACAACTCTAAAGACATTGTTACCAACCAATTCCACTAGTTTTTGGCTAGTTCCAATAAGAGTGGGCCCTTCTAATCTTCCTCTCATGTCATTTTGTTGGATCCTTTTAGGAATGGTGTTTTGGAGAGTGTCATAAATTGTCGAACTATTGTGGGCACCTAACATCATAAGTAGTTAAGCCTTGACAAATAGAAAAATGCAAGGAACTAGTACAAACATCCAAAAACATATTTAGTGATGACGTGCATGTAAGGAACTATTATAGACCTCCCAAGATACTTAGTGAGGTTGTGCATGACCAAAAATAATCAAAAAAATTATCCACCCTTAAAAACCTGACCAAAACATTGAAGTGTGGTACAAACAACATTGTTGGTAGGCTATTAATGCTACCAAAAATCATTCCCTCTCTAATTTCACAAGAAGCTCCTACTTAACCTACCTCCTCCACTATGGTTATAGTAAGTTCTTGCAACTATGTGAACTACAAGAAATTAAAACTGCCTTGGAATATCCACCAATCTTATGAAACTCGACTTCTCTGCATGCCCCAACTATTTTGGGTTGACTAATCATTTAACTAGATGATCACTGAGTTTGACTGAAGTCCCACTGCTTAAATGACCTTCCACTAGTTCCTCCAAAAGTTAGAACTAGTTTAACAAACTGTTATAGACATTTTTGGGCACTGCAACCCCAATCATAAATGTCCATAAACCAAGGGCTCTTAAGTCCATTAAAAGTGTTGTTCCAACCCCTAAAAGAACAAGGTCAGCTGATTACATCATCCCCCAGAAGTTCTCCAATGAAAAACTACTCAGAACTGGTCAAAATTGGACCATCTCACCTGCTCCATGGTCAAAGTGCACTGCATCCCACCTAAATGCACACAAGAGGTGCGATGCATACTGAAAAGCCCTTCTATGGGGTGCGATGGGCGAGAGTGGACAAATGGCAGGGTCAATCTGCAAGGTGGAGGATCATGGAATCTTCCAAAAACTTCTCCTGTGACACTTGCCTCTCTGCATTCGCCCAGGGATGAGTAATAGATCATCAATCTCCAAGTGGAATCAAGAACTATTAGAGAGAGGAAACTAATAAAATCTCAAAAGCTGACACACCCCCTTACAAACATCTATATATGGATCCCTCATCCCAGAGATCCAAAGGGGCTGGAATTTTGTATCTTGTAAGGAAGTGTTGTTGTTTTCTTGGTGTAACATCATAGTGTTGGGTGATCTAAGCTTTTCATGAGGTGAAGAAGGGCTTTCTTGCTGAGAGGATGACGCTGGGTCATAACAATTGATTGTAATCCTCTTTGCTATTCTTGATTATTAATAAAGTTATTCAAGTTTTCCTCCACATTCTTGTATGATTGATGATATATGCATTTGTATGGTCAATATATATCTTGTCCTATATTTTTTATGATAGTAGATCTCTGTTCTTGGATAGTGTTATGCTGCTTTGATTCCACAGGTGCTCTTTGAAGCTGGGTAGACAAGGAAGAGAGTGGCAAAGATCTATCAGAAGGGACATGAATCAAGCATGGAACCAAGCGCAAGACAGAGGTTGGTCTCCTTTGTTCCCCTCTTATCTACTTCTCATAAAGGAAAACGAAAGTGGTTTTTGTTTGTTTGTTTCTAAGGTAGCTACCAGCCTTAGTGGGACTAGCAGCTCTGCATAGACACTATATTTCCTCATAACAAAATGGCGACTCCATTGGGCAGCGAATAGATTGTTTGTTTGTCTATATTTGTTTGTTTTATAAACTTACAGATGGAGCCTGAAGTCAATCCAGCTAGCCTTCGCACTGCATTTTCTATGCAAGTGCAAAGTAGATCAATGTCGCTTCAGTCTATCTCCAGGTTTTGTTTATGAACTGAACAATTGATTTACAAACTCTCTAATTGCCCTTGTGGTGGCTCTAGTAACCTCTTTAGATCTACCCCTGTGATTTAATTACTGATTACCACTTGCTCGGCCTAAATCCCTGAACTGTGATGCAAACTGTGATCAAGAGCTAGATCAAAAGTATTGCACTGTACCATCGCACCCTCTCTTCAAGGATCTCAGTATGCATCTCACTTCCCGTGTGCTGTAGGTGGGATGCATACTAGAATCCCTGTGTAA
This sequence comes from Pinus tabuliformis, assembly GCA_031772625.1. Taxonomy (NCBI): domain Eukaryota; kingdom Viridiplantae; phylum Streptophyta; class Pinopsida; order Pinales; family Pinaceae; genus Pinus; species Pinus tabuliformis. The sequence goes on from CM062819.1 coordinate 448,653,105, forward strand.
GAGGTGCACTGATCAGAAAGGGATAATTTTGCCTTCAGACTTTGGTTTTTTCACTCTTTTCAGCTCTATTCAGGAGTTTTGCTATCTGTAATTAGTATACCTATGTTGGAAACCCTCTTCCTTGCCATTATTCCACCTCCATTGTGCAAAGAACTGTAAATGTTTTTATGTATTGTGAGCCGTTTTCAGTTCTCTTTTACAAAGAAGTAGCGTAATTGAACTGTCGTTTCTTGACTTGAAAGTGTTGCAAGTGTCGTTTTCAGTCATAGAAGAGAATCCAATTGTTCTTGATAGTCAATTACACTATTACTCTTGTATTTTATTTGAATTAATAGTTTTTCAAGTGTCAAAAGCAAGTTTTCAATTCCAAATAACAAAGTGTCGTCATTGTCTTCATTTTGTCTTGAAAAGAAACTTGTTAGTAATGTCGCTTTGAAAAATAGTTCAGATTTGTGCTTAGCTTTCTTTTTATCATTCACACATTAAGAAGGCTGAAAACAAATACATGCATGTGCATTTGCATTTAGACTGTTTGTTGGTTTAATTTAGGACAATGCATATAGTGTGTGCTCTCTACTCTATGTTGAAAGAATATTGTCTCTCTTTCCTTAGTAGCTAGGATTTTCATTGCAAAAAGGAAGATTAAACGATTGTTTATCATCTTATATTACATTTTAGGAATTGTATATCTACATCACGCAGTGAACCTGAAAGGAAAATTTCTTAAGCAAGATCAACTGTAAAATAAATTTAATGAATCTAAAAACGCTTTGGAACCTAACACACAATGTTTAGAAGTCTAGGCTAGATACGTATTCCGACGTCGTAAAGCCTGGTAACTATTGTTTTCATTGCTGGTTGGGTGATTCCTCCACTTTGAGATGATAAGTGCCAGTACGGACTTGTGCTCCCACGTACCGTCGACTATATATTGGGAGACCACAATAGGCTTTATCCTTTATCCATAGGAAGCCGTGTCTGCCGCCCTATCGATCACAATGCACTGAACACAGCATAATTCGGGAAGATTGACTGCTGTACCGTAAAAAGTATTCTGCAGTTTTGCGATTGGTTTGGTAATCCCTCTGTCTAGATTTCCAGAGTAGTCTCTTTCGTTCCTTTTCAGACTCCTTAAAGGAAAAGGTCCATCTGAGCACTTTTCACTTCAAGCTCATTAAAAATCAAAGGCGACTAGAGTCATATTTTTTTTTTCTCGACTCTTAAAAATTGAAAAAATAAGTTGTGTCAAAGCATCTAAAATTCATTTAATTCGGAAATATATTTCCCCTTGATTTTTAGTTGGTCAAGTAATCCGCAATCGTGGAAGAAAGTCAATCAAAATCGCTAGAAAATATTTTGGATAGACTAGATATGACTTAGCAACCGTCGACGTCCAGGACTGTGTCATTCGACACAGCAGCGGTAGAGGCTCCTGCTGCTACTCCAACGATGTTCGTCGGTATACCATCTGTCCCGCCAAGTTATCAACAACAAGCCGAAGTCCAATTAGGGATTGTTTCGACGACATGGTCAGTTCCTATTTCTTCATCCAGATTATCATCTAGTATTTCTTATGTTGAAACTCAACAAATTGATCCAATGTGTCTTCAAAGGCCAATCTACCCTTTAAGTACCGGATTTCCACCATATGGAGGGAAGTATGCTTTTTCATTTTTCCCTCCCAGAGAACAACCATATGGGATTTTACAACAAAGTTCAGGTCAAACCGGAATTACATCTAGCGGTTGGGTACCAATACTGCCTCAACAACCAAGGGTTGTATATTCAATGCAACCAGTCCACCCTGTGTCGAATATTCCCACTATACCTGCTATGGTGACTGCATCACAAGTACAAGTGCTACCTGTTGTATGTCAACCCCAAGTTTCTCAGGTTGCAATACAACAACCTCTTGTCTCAACGACTCAATCACAACCTCAGGTTAGTGCCTCCTTATCTGGAGCGACTCAGGCTCAAACAAGTACTATGACTCCTCATCTTGGTCAATCATCTAGTATTGGACAACAGCAAATGGTCCAACAACCATGGCTGGGGTAATCTCAACAACCGCAATTCCAACAATCGTATCAAGGACCTGAGCAACAAGTCTTTGTAAGTAATGAGCAACTGCATTTCCAAAGTGGTTATCAACAACCATACTATAATGGTTATGCCCATCAACCTTATCAAAGTTACCAGCATCAAATACATTATGCTGGTATGCAAAGACCCACTGCTCAGGCGATTCCATCTTATCCTGGGTATGCTTCACCTAACTTGAATCAACAGTTGCCCTTTGTAGAAACTCTAGAATTACCAGATCTAAATCGGCTGATGAATGATCCAATTTCTTATGCCCCTTGGTGGCTAGCGATTCCGCATAAAATTTTGTCAGATATTCCTAAATTTAATGGAAATCCAAGTGAAGACTTGATGAATCATGTGACGACCTTTCATCTGTGGTGTTCATCTAACACTCTAAATGATGATTCGATTAGGCTTTGCCTTTTTCAGTGAATGTTAACTGGTCCAGCAACAAAATGGTATATCGAATTTCCTAGAGCTTCATTCGATAACTTCAGCACCCTAGCCACAACCTTTTTAACCCATTTTCAGTTACCAATAAGGTACAAACAGGAACAAAGCTTCTTACCAATTTCAAACAGACTATGGCCACTCACATATCTGATCATATTCATGAATGGCGACGTCATTGTAGAATGGTAAAAACATACGTTCTTGATCAGCTTTTAGCTGAATGGTTTATTAAGTCATTATTACCTTCCATTACAGGAGATGTGGCAAAGGGAGGAGTCATCACTGAAGAGCAGTTTATTGCTCGTGCGCAATATTTAGACTTTATTTATACTCAGTCTGGCACGCTCTACGATAAAATCCATGACGCTCCCGGACCGAAATTTTCCATTCCTCCTCCTGCTAAATCAAACAAAGACTATCATTCTGGCGATGGCGTGAAAGGTACAACAAGCACGAAGTCGACAAAGGCTACATCTAAGAAAGCCTGTAAGATTTCTGATCAAAATGAAAATGAAGAACTTCTCGCCTCAGAGGTAAATGCCGTGTCGACCGACAAGGGCAAACAACTGAAGCAACCAGGGGGCAAGAAGAAAATTAAAGGGAAGAAGAAGAAACAAGAGGAGTCGTCTCCTGAAAAATCTTCTGTAAACCCTTCTGGAAATAGGAAACCAAATCATCCATGCTTTATATGAGATGAGGATCATTGGACATCAGATTGTCCATATAAAGTTGAGCTTAGAAAATTCTTCAAGAATAGAAAACCCTTGGCAATATTAACTGATCTGTTTCAGATTCCAGGCACAAATATGGTTGCTAGTGACAATGCTTCCCGATCCCAAGTACTTATGCTATCCATTTCGAAGCACCAAAATGATGCTTTGATATCAACAAGGAATAAATATTACGGGAATCCACAGCTGTCAAACAACAAGGCTAATAATCAACCTAATAGTTTGACAACAACTTCGACCGAAGTTGTGCCACCCATCATTCCTGAGCTAATGATAAAGCTGCCAAAGGCAGTAGTACACAAATTGACATTTAATCCTCATGCCAGAGCAGCACAACATTATAATATAGTGGGGGACTTGGCCCAATCGTCGTCCGCTATGTCGACACTTGAGGTATCGCAAAATTGCCCCTCACAAAAGCAAGCTTTGTTATCAGCAATAGGTGGGATTGACCCAATGGATTCCAATCTTGTGGCCTTTGATCATAAAGGATATGACCCTCACTTACCAGCTCAACTAGCTTTCCTTATTCAGGTGAAAGCCCTCAGCAAAACTATTCATCTAACAATTATTGATGAGGGGGCATCTACATGTATTATGTCGATGAGTTTCTGGAAAAATTTAGGCTCACCACCCTTTTCAAAATCGTCAACGACGTTAAAAGCATTTGATGGACGATCATACACTCCATACGAGATTTTAAGTAACTTGCAAGTTGAACTGGGGGGAAAAACAGTAGAAATTGATGTTGAGGTTATCAATGGAAACCTAGATTACAACATCCTACTGGGAAGGCCTTGGATTTATGGTATGGCTGCCATTGTGTCGACCTACTTTAGGAAGATTGCATTTCCCTTTTAGGGAGGAATTACAATCATCGACCAACAAACTTTCCTCCCCAATAGTTCACAAGTTACAGGAAGCATTCCAATGATCCATGGAAGCAATCATTCGCTTCAAAATATCGGAGTAGGCCTCCTAAAACACCCTACCTTAATGGGTACTTCTTCCCTAGTGCCTCCAAGTAATCTAGCGGAAGTGGCCACAGTGGAAACCTGCAATATGAATTCTTTTATATCTAATGGATTCGGAAGATTCCTAAACTTTTTTTTAGCATGGATCATCACCATTTTAGAAATATTGTAGCAATCAATTTTCTTGGCCTGGGGGGAAAACCCAAATCAACACTCATCGAGTGTTTGGATAGATAGGTCTAAGGAATATGGTACCTCTTCAGATCCTTGGTCAGATGTACATTCTACAGACAAAGGAATCATTCAGTCAATGATGTTAGGAGAGGCACCATGGGAAGATTACCACCATCATTCCCATCTTCCAGATTACAACAAAGATTATTCCAATGACAATTCGTAAAATCAAAGTCGAGTCTTTTGAAGATCTCGAAGGAAAACCTTCATTCCAACCACCGAGACGAATGCAATGAAGCTTGGGGAGCATGCACCTCGATTGGTGTTATTATGTTGGGGGCACACAAACTTATCATGAGCAGTGTTACCGTAGGGTTCAAGCTCATTAAAAAATAAACCTGCCATGAGCAGTGTTACCACAGGGCTCAAGCTCGTTAAAAAACAAACCCTCCATCGAGCAGTTTTAATGCGGAATTCAAGCTCGTTAAAAAATAAACATAAGCAATGAGCAAATGTTTCCCCAGATTTTAAGCTCATCTATTAAAATTGAACCAATTTCTGGTAAATAAGCATCGTGAATGCATTATCATCAGCCTTGAAGCCTTGGTCATGTTCTCGTCATCACCTCCAAGTGTATTGGCCGATCATTCACCTCCATTTGATTGTTTACCCTTTTTGAGTAACAGCTGCAAAGAGTGATCCTGTTAGCCATCCTTGTGACACTACTGTGATTGGAAAATTCCAAACCTTACCTGGAATTAGTTGCTACCTGAACTTATCACTCGTTCCTCGAAAAACAAGTCTCCTTTAAGCTCTTTTCATCTGACTCGTAAAATATGAAAAGATTGCCGAGAAATTGGCCTCTCCAAATCGTTAAAATGACTGGAAGTGCTATCCCTCCTTTATATTTTAATCTTTTTGGACTCAAGGGATTATAAAACAAAAATATCAAGCGCTTGTTTTGTTCGGCTCATTAAAAGTACCGAAAATTCATCCCATTTGTATTGTTTTATGCTTTTTCAGGCTCAAGGGATTATATGAAGAAAAAGGATTATTGGAGTTTTCTTTACGTCTCTTTTCAGAATCTCTAAAACTGAAAAGGACCGATTTATCTTTGTCGTTAAACTCGTTAAAACCGAATAGTGACAAACTTGTCCATATAGACAAGAATGAGTTTCACTATCGCTAGGCTCGTTAAAACATAGTGATGGGTTTGCCCGAAGGGAAAATTATAGAACAAGCATATGTTATCCTCCTCAAGCTTGAAAAAAATAAAGAGGTACTGGTCAGCAATGACTGGGGAAAATTGGGAAGAAAACTTGAAGAAACTTTATTGGTAGAAAGTCGCTCTTGAACATGACACTTTCACTCTGCATCCGAGTCGGGTTCGGTTATTCTGTTCATTGTTCATATCAACATTTGTCCATCACACCATCCATATTTGGGGTTAATGCTACCAATCCATCATGTTAGTGTCATCGATATGTTCAAGAGAAGTCACTCAGAGAATTCACCTGTGTCTCATCCACTGCAATACATTTACTCTCCATTCTTTCATGATCGCCACCCTGAACCTTATGTCATCAAATCGTTTTCACCTCCATTAAAATCATTTACTCCGTTCTGTGTATTGATGTGGGATTCACTAAGGCCATCCTATGATGGATCGCTTCTTGTCGACATCAGCTCATTATCCAAAAAGTCAATCTAGGAACAACCCTTTCAGTACTTTGAAGCTTGCATGCCTCAATGGAAAGTTTCTCACTTCTGGCAATAGGTTTACATCAATGGCCTTCGACCGAAAGATTTTGCATGGTGTTCGCTGCCAAGTCCCTTATTCACACCACGTGAATTATACTGTAGTACCTTGAGGGTCATCATCATTATCAGTGATTCCTCTCATGCCTGTTAACAACTTACATCATTGGCTGGTAATCAGGCGATGTATTCCCATGTTCGACTCAAGAACATCTCTCACATCGATCGACTTGTACTTTGAGTGAAGATCGAATGAGATTGAAGACCCCGGATCTAGTTTCATTCATCCGGGCTGTCACATATATTCAGGAAAATAAATACATCAAATGTACATCGTTGCTACACAGATAATCATCCAATCCAAGGGATGATGGCTCTACCAGAATCATCAGTCTGCACACAGACGATTGTCTATCTTATGTACATGAAAATGAATTTATAAAGCTGAGCATGGGAATTCCCGCCTCAGTTAGATCATGAAAATATTATGAAGATAATGTATTGTATTGTATCTTTTTACAGTTCGCCTTCCATCTCGAAAAGACTTCAGATCCTCATGATAAAGCATTTCACCCGACATCAAAAAGATTAACGACCTCATGCTTTAGGGGGCAACTGTTATAGACATTTTTGAGCACTACAACCCAAATCATAAATGTCCATAAACTAAGCGCTCTTAAGTTCCTAAAAGTTTTGTTCCAACCCCTAAAAGAAAAAGGTCAGCCGATTACATCATCTCCTAGAAGTTCTCCATGAAAAACTACTCAGAACTGGTCAAAATTGGACCATGTCACCTACTCCATGTTCAAAGTACGTTGCATCCCACCTAAATGCACATGGGAGGTGCGATGCATACTGAAAAGCCCTTCTATGGGGCGCAATGGGCGAGAGTGGACAAATGGCAGGGTCAATCTGCAAGGTGGAGGGTCATGGAATCTTCCAAAAACTTCTCCTGTGACACTTGCCTCTCTGCATTCGCCCAGGGATGAGTAAGAGATCATCAATCTCCAAGTGGAATCAAGAACTATCAGAGAGAGGACACTTATCAAATCTCAAAAGCTGACTCACCCCCCTTGCAAACATCTATATATGGATCTCTCATCCTAGAGATCCAAAGGGGCTGGAATTTTGTATCTTGTAAGGAAGTGTTGTTGGTTTCTTGCTGTAACATCATAGTGTTGGGTGATCTAAGCTTTTCATGGGGTGAAGAAGGGATTTCTTGCTGAGAGGATGACGTTGGGTCAGAAAAATTGGTTGTAATCCTCTTTGCTATTCTTGATTATTAATAAAGCTATTCAAGTTTTCCTCCACATTCTTGTATGATTGATGATATATGCATTTGTGTGGTCAATATATATCTGGTCCTATATTGTTTGTGATAGTATATCTCTATTCTTGGATAGTGTTATGCTGCTTTGATTCCACAGGTGCTCTTTGAAGCTGGGTAGATGAGGAAGAGAGTGGCAAAGATCTATCAGAAGGGAGAGGAATCAAGCAAGGAACCAAGTGCAAGGCAGAGGTTGGTCTCCTTTGTTCCCCTCTTATCTACTTCTCATAAAGGAAAACAAAAGTGGTTTTAGTTTGTTTGTTTCTAAGGTAGCTACCAGCCTTAGTGGGACTAGCAACTCTACATAGACACTAGATTTCCCAATAACACAAACAACAACCTGAGATAATTGACCTTTATTGCTACAAATTATCAACCGCATATGCAGAACTGAACTCTAACTCCTCCAAATTGAATTTACTGAGTAAACTAGGTGACACAAGCCATGTCACACAACTTAACATCATCCAAGTTGTGTGTTGATGTGGAAATTCGAATTTTTTCAATTTAATCAAGGAAAAATCAAATTGAGAATTTCTTGTTGCATTTTTCAACACATAGTTCATTGGAATGTATTACTCTCACTATGAACTTGGCATACTTCACATGTTAATTTCATAAGGTTTTGGGCTGATATGGTTCTATGAGTTGTGTATATAAAGAATAGGTGTCCATCTCTTGCTACTAGAAACAAGACTCCCTATGAAATGTGGTATGGATACATTCCTTTAGTGAGGCAGCTCAGGGTTTTTGGTTCCTCCTGTTATGCCTTATGTTGGCTTGTTTGGGCGTGACCCAGGTACATCGTTAATTAGCCAAACAAATCCATACACTACTGGCCCTTTTGGCATTAGCCCACGGAGTGCGGACAAAAGTCTCACTCAAAGCAGTATGGGGAAATGTTGGAACCAAGTTTCTGCACTGTGAGATGCTTGTGATGTCAGTTTATTCCTCCTATTCCTATCTTCACATAGGTCACTTCTCTCTAGAGCTTGCCAGATGAGCCCTTTATTTTTCCATTTGGTAACTCCGTGAAAAGGTATGATTGACCTTCGCACAGCCTTAACCTGTGGCTCAAGTACTTTTGCGTTGCTAAGGCAACATATTGCATAGATTCCTAAACTAGTATAAGTGTTTTACTTATCTTATTAGATACTCACAGTTAGCACCACATAAACCGATATTCTCATTCACATTCAGTTATCCAACATAATTATACACATTCGCGCATCACATAAGCATTATAACGGAAATTCATACATAAAATGACAAGATGCATTAATCGGAATAAAGACATAAATTAAAGAATACTTCTCTTTATTGATATCTTCCAAGTGATTACATAATCTATCCACCCTGCGCACACAGCTGCAGAGGTCCATGCATAGCTGCGAACTTCCACCCTAGGCCTCTACACACTCAACTATAGAGCCTTTACCTATGCTACGACCTGAACTTAGACTTTTTACTTCAGATCTACGACTCTCTTACCTGATATCACCCTCTAACTACTTAGAGCTTAGCTCTTTTTATACAATCCCACGGTCCATAGACCATGGGTAGATATTTTACATCCGACTTTACTTTACAAAACTAAGGGCAGACAACCCTTTATGACTTACGACACCTTCGCACTCCGCCACCACAAAATGAAGAGTCTTTACAAGTTTATTACAAAATTTGACAAAACATGGGCTTTTAGCCCCAAAATTGTCGTTGGGGGATCCTGCTCCCAATAGGCCCCCAACACAAACATCCTGACTTTCCCTTGAGTCACTCGGTAGGCATGGAGATCTTTGCGCGCAGCCCTTTCAACTCGACTAGTATGACCATAACCTCAGACGTGCAATGTGCGGCCACCTGCTTCGCGTCTTCCACTCTCTTCTCAGTCACTTCTCCTGTGCTGTCAGTCTGAAGTTTTTGTTGCATCAATTGTAGAGTCACAAGCTTTCCTTCAATAGATCATGTCACTGTGTAAGCCATATCTATCCAGGGCTTCAGTCTTGCCTTCAGGACTATTTCCTTATGCAGCATTGCGTCCACCTGTTCATTCAGCTTCTTCGCCTCCTGCAGCTTGGCTAGTCTTTGTGTCAGCGTGACGGTTCATGCTATGCCCTTAATCTCAGTATAGCATTGTTGTAGCTCACACGCTTCTGTCTCTAGCTGCCATACATTGGGGTCCTCCTGCAATCTGGTCAGGACCTCAAATGATTATTCAAAAAATTCCATGCAGTCTACTACTACACTGTCCACCACTGCTACTACTTTTGTGATAGTGATCTCCTACTTCTCCTTCACTTTTCGCAGAGTTTAAGGCTGGGACTTCAACTATAACTCCTTGATTTGCAAGTTCAACTCGAACTGAGCCCACGCCATCTCAGTACGAGTGTCACGCAACCCTGTGGCCAACTTATGGATGCGTACCTCAATGGTTCCACCTCAGGAACGGCCAAGTCTGGGACCATTCAACATGATTCCTTGATGACTTGCATAATGTGCTTTCTCTGATTGGTCACCTCAGTCTCAAGGACAATGGAAAAATTTCTCTATAGGGCCATCTGCTCATTGTTGATCCACTTTTCACTTATCACCTAGAGGGCGTGGTTTCTCACGGGACCTCAGCTCTGCAATCACTTCATCCTGCAAGAGGTGGATCACTTCACGCGGGATTTTTGCAAGGTTCAATCCTACCCCCTTTATGGTGCTAGAAATGGGCCTGTCAGCCTCATTCTATGTGGTTAGTGCTCTATCAGTCGTCACTATCACACTGGAGGTCTTCGTACGTAGCATATTGGTACCCTCTGAAGTGCCAATGGCCAGGCTGGTAGATACTATGACAGCCTACAACGTGTGGGTCTGCAACTCCTGCAACCTTATCTGGATAGCCCCCAGGATGATCTACAGTCACTGTTCAAAATATTGCAAGGCCTTCGGGGTAACATCCCGCACTCTGTCACTGATATCATGCAAGTCGCCTTGTGTTAGCATGATAGGGTCTAGTGATGTCTTGGTCACCTTTGATTTCTTTCTGGGCCCTTCCTTCTCCAGCTCTCTTAGGCACTTGATGTAGGCAGACATCTCCTAAGGGTCTGCACCGTGCTGTTATGTTTCCTCTTCTGTCTCAAGTGAAGTCAACCTTGCACCTTTGTTAGAGCCCCACTTTGTTCCACCTGTCTACTTCTCTGTCTGCTATGCGGCCTCGCACTCCACCTATGCCTTATCAGCAACCTGCTTTTTCCTCTTTTTGATTAACTATATCATCTTAAGCTTTGCCTCCTCCTTCTTATTCTACGTGGTTGACTTGCTCCCACCCACCGCCAAGTCTGTGGTAGTGCGCCACTCTGCTGACCATTGATCAAGCACCGCATCAATGGCATCTTTTGATCTAGATTATCATTAATGTCAATATGAAGCCAAGGAGAAGTAGAGTAGACTTGTGAAGAACAGGAGCAAAGCCATTGGAAATAGGATCGCATTAACAAAGGTACATAAACGGAGTCATCGGAAGTCACAGAGAGATATGTCCAAGGGAAAGCGCTACCAAAAGAACAAAGAGAAACAATGCATCAGAGGAGCTAACAAAGGAGTTAACAAAGGAGTGGCAGAAATCAAGACAACGCAAAATATCAAAACAGGAGCAGTCAAAGAAAAGCCAGAGGTAGAAGTTCAATGGAAGAAACAAAAAGGAAAACATAGCGGAGAAGCATAAACAGTGGTATTGAAAGCCACAGGAAAGCCAAGTAATTGTGAGAGCAGGAGATTGAGGAGGAGCCATATCCGGATCCAAAGAAGTCAACAGAGGAGCCAAAAGAGTGGAGGAGTATACAATATAGGCAGAAATCAAGAATATGGATGAAGAATGAATGCACGTGGTTATATTCCAAAAAGTAGGTTTGAAATAATGACAGTGGTTTTTGGGCAGACTAACCCGATACCATTCATCGACTGACGCATGGCAGGAGAAGGAGAGAGGAAACCGCCTTATCGGGAAAGTAATCCTCTTGCATGTAGCTCATCTGATATCATTATTGAGCATTGGATTAAATGTGTTTTGATCTACAGTGCAAGATCACCAAGCAACTTTGTTGGTCGGGTGTAATATCAACCATCGGATGGGATGGTTACATCTATGATGGAGGATTGATCCCAAAAAAGGCAAACATAGGAAAATGGTGCATGTGTAGAACCGACGATATAGATGTCCAGGTGTATGAATAGTTGAAGTCTGACTAAGTGTTTCAGAGCGGGGTTTTCAGTGTATTCCATATGTATCCTCGTATTCTGGCTTTAAGCCTTACCACATTAAAAAATGCAATTGCGATATATATATATATATATATATATATATATATGGACCCACGGGACCATTACAATATGATGTAATATAATATCATGTCCATCGCAATATTGCAACCCTCTTGAAAGCCTTGCCACATTAAAACGTCGATTACGATATAATTGTGGACCAGACTACACCATTATAGCATGGCTTAATCAAATGTTGCATCCACGGTAATTTCAATGTATAAAGGGATGTCGCCCCCAAGCCACCGATTGCAACATATATATATATATATATATATATATATATATATATATATATATATATATATATATATATATATATATATATATATATATATATATATATATATATATATATATATATATGGACCCGACAGAGTTATTAAAAAAAATTTATAATAATATCACATCCGGGTATCGGGGAATTGGCTATGTTATGTGAAAATCGGCCGATTGCGATAAAGTTGTGGAAGAGCAGACCCAATGTTATAGATGTGGGCATAATCCATTTGAATTTCGACCTTATGTGTTCGAAGGGTTTATTTCTGTGTATTCATGTGGTTCCGATAAATGTGTTTCCCAGTGATTAAAGTTAAATTAACACTTGCGATAGTTTACTGGGCCTGAACCACTATGATTGCTATTGCGATTACCATTGTGGGATTACTATTGTATATTGTATGAATATTATAAAATGGGGGCCTCTATGATATTTTTTTTAACATGCAACATTATTGTAATTCGGCCTCTTTCCCACACTAACGTGTCCTATGTACTGATGGATTTGAAGAGACAAACGAAGCCGAAGAGTGAGCGTAGAGGAAGCTAAAAGATCAAGCAAGTGTTGAGGAAGCCAAATAGCCAATGGAGAAAGGAAGCCAAAGGTCAGGGGTATCAGGAATATAAAACAAAGAACAAGGAAAGCTTAGTGTCACTGGAAAAATTTTAAAAAACATAAAGGAAGCCGAAGCTATGGCAGAAGTGGAAGGAACATGAGGACAAAAGTAAGTTATAGGCCCAGCAGGGTTGGGAGTAGAGAATTACAACCAAACAAATCCAAACGATTTACAACAGTGGGTTGGAGCCCTTGAGGTTGGTGCTTCAGAATTGAAAAGATTGGTGTCCTTGGGAGTTTGTGCTACTAAATTCAAGGTTGGTGCCTTGACAAGACAGAGTTGGTGCTCTAGAGGTTGGAGCCTCACAAAGAGTCCAAGTTGGTGATTGGCAACTGATTGACACCATATATATATATATATATATATATATATATATATATATATGTATGTATGTATGTATGTATGTATGTATGTATGTATGTATGTATGTATGTATGTATGTATGTATGTATGTATGCATGCATGTATGTATGTATGTATATGTATATATATGTATGTGTATATATCTATATCTAGATATATATATATATATATATATATATATATATATATATATATGTATGTATGTATATGTATATATATGTATGTGTATATATGTATGTATCTATATATATATATATATATATATATATATATATGTATATATATATATATATATATATATATATATATATATTTATTGTACTTGATTTATTGTAAATATCACATTAATAAAACCATCAATTCCTATTATCTACTTCTGTGTTCCAAATATAAATGTTTTTAACTAATATAAATAATAATTGAAAAAGAAATATTGATTAACCCCCCCTCTCAATATGTCCAACAATTAGTATCAGAGCTGGCTTCTTCATATCAACCTAACATCTTGAAGAAGGATTCTTAGTCATGACGAAAAAACAAGAAGTTTCAAGAAGGCCTCCTCTATTCGATGGCACAAATTTTGGTTTCTGGAAAAATAGAATGTCCTATTACTTAATGTCTCTTGGACCTAACGTTTGGCATTTGGTCTTAAATGAGTACATAGCTCCTTCCACTCTTACAATAGATCAAGATGAGAGGAAAGTCTACGTTGCAAATGCAAAAGCCTTAAACTCCATCACTAATGGAATCACTGATTCTAAATTTACAAAAGTCATGAATTGTAACTCAGCCAAAGCAGTATGGGATAAGCTAATTAGCTTATACGACACGGACTCCAAAGTCAAGAAGGCAAAGCTTCAAACACATAAAAGGCAATTCGAAAGTATGAAAATGGATGATGAAGAAGATATTGCATCATAATTTTTCTAAGTCGCCGAAGTGGTCAACTCTCTTAAGGCATTGGATGAAAACATTGAAGAAAGCACCATTGTTCAAAAGGTCTTAAGATCTCTCCTAGACAGATTTGACTCCAAAGTAAGTGCCATAGAAGAAGTGAAGGATCTAGATACTCTCAAGATGGATGAACTCCATGGAATCCTCATTGCCTACGAGATGAGAAAAGGTTGCCAAAGTTCCAAAATGCAGCATTCAAGGCCTCAAAATCAAAAAAGGGGAAAGAAAGGAATGTCAGTAGTGATGACTTCGATGTTGTAACCGAATTGGCACAATTTGTACAAAGGCTGAAGAAAGGATCTAAACTAAAAGATAAATACCCTCTTATTTCTTTCAAATGTGGAAAAATAGGTTATCATGCTGCAAAATGTCCTCATAAGCATGATAGTGATGATGAAGAAAATTCTAAAAGGATGGTATACAAAAAGAAAGGGTTCAATAAGAAGAATTTCCTCTCTAAGCAAGATGAGTATGATGAAGATGAATTTGTAGTCATTAAAAAGAAATCAACCAACCACTTCCCTCACCAAAAAGGAGGTAATGAAGAATTAGATGAAGAAAATGAGCATGTTGGAAGCCAAGAAGTATTATTCATGGCATTCACAAGTGATGATGACTTGGGGCTAGAAGGAAATTTAGATGAATTATTAATAAGTGCCATTGAATAAAATGAGAAATTACAGAATAAAATCATTTCTTTCAAAGTAGAAAATGAGGAAACAAAAAGAAGGGAAGATCTCTTGAAAAACAAGCTAAAAGAAAAAGAAGAAGCTTGCGAAGAACGTGAAGCCGAAATAGTATCTCTAAGTAAGGAATTGGAACAAGTTAAAAAGGGTTGGAGAAGATCTCAAATACTTGAAACTGTCCTAAATAATAAAAAACCTCAATATGATAAATTTGGAATAGGTTTTAAATGACAATCATCAAGCACTAGGAATAATGCGAAAAGCAATGCCAATGTACTTTCCAGCAACCCAAAGGAAGAAAGATTATTTCATCAAAGGCTCATCCCAGATCCAAAGAATGAAGAGAGAATAACTCCAAGGAAGAATGTTGATTCGAACCATGGATGCGACAACAGATACAAAATAGTATCTCATCGAAGGCCCATCTCAAATTCAAAGAATGAAGCAGGAGTAACTCCAAGGAAGAATGTTGATTCAAATCATGGCTATTACAATAGGTACAAAAATATCTTTTTTGGCCATTGTTTCCATTGTAAAAATTTTGGTCATCAAGCTAGACACTGCATGGCGCGTAAGAATGACACACCAAAACTGAAGGATCAAATAAACAAACCATATGGCCCCAAAGGGAAAGGAAAAATCAAGACCTACAATTCTTTTAATCCCTTGGCCAAATTTGATTTGATTTGCTCATTATGTAAGAATAATGGACACAATGAACAAAATTGCCCACTAAAAAGAGGAAAAGAAAGAAGTGAGAATCCCAACACGGATAAATGTCGCCTACCTCTATGTGCTCAAAATAATGAAAATCATTGGTTTGTGGATAGTGGGTGCTCCAGACACATGACAAGGGACAGAAGGAATTTTTTCTCATTAAACAAAAAGGAAGGAAATGTATCCTTTGGAAGTGGATCTACCAAAATTGCTGGAAAGGGAGTTGTTACTCTTACTAATGGAAAAGGAAAAGCTCAAAATGCTTTGCTAGTATACGGGCTCAAACACAAACTCCTGAGTGTGAGCCAAATCTGTGATCAAGGACATAATGTTGTCTTTAGCACCAAAGACTGTGAAATAAGGAACTCTTCCTCAGGGGAACTTGTGGCGAAAAGGGTTAGAACACCAGGCAACATCTACATTTTGAATAAGATTCAAGAAGATAAATGCTACTTAAGTTAAACAAATGAAAGTTGGTTGTGGCACAAGCGACTTAGACATACAAGCTTCGATAATTTCATCAATACCAGCAAGATAAATGTAGTACGAGACATCCCAAAGTTATTCAAACCAAATCATGGAGTATGTAGCCCATGTGAACATGGAAAGAAAACTAGAACAAGTTACAAGACCAAGGAATTTTCTACATCAAAGCCTTTGGATATCATTCATGCTGATTTATGTGGACCAACTAGAACTCTGACACACCAAGGAGAAAGGTACTTTGCTTTATTTGTTGATGATTATACTAGAATGATGTGGGTATATTTTATAAAATATAAATCTGAAGCATTTGAGTGTTTTAAGAATCTTAAAGCTCTTGTGGAAAACAAGAAGGACTCTAAGATTAAGTGTCTCAGAACAGATAGAGGGGGAGAATTCACATCAAAAGAATTTGATGAATTTTGTAAAATACATGGAATCAAAAGAGAACTCTCTACTGCCAGAACACCAAAGCAAAATGCGGTAGTTGAAAGAAGAAACCGAATAGTTCAAGAAATGGCAAGAACAATGTTAATAGCAGCTAACTTGCAAACAAAATTTTGGAAGGAAGCAGTCAGGACAACTATCTAGACCTTCAATCGAACTCAATTAAGACCGAATAATGAAAAGAATCCTTATGAATTATGGAAAGGAAGACATGCTTCAGTAAAATACTTCAAGATTTTTGGAAGCAAGTGCTTCATAAAAATCAATGATGGCTCACCAAGAAAGTTTGATTCTCGAGTTGACGAAGGGATCTTTCTTGGATATTCTATAAGAAGGAAATCCTACAAGTGCTATAATAATCGACTATGGAAAATAGTGGAAAGCATTGATGTAAATATTGATGAAGACCTTCCAGAAAAAGAAATTGAAGAACATGAAGTTGATCCTCTCATTGAAGAAGAAGAACCTGAAAAAGAAGAAATAGATCAAGAAAAACCCAAGGAAAAAGAACCATCTCAAACCTCTTCAAAGATGAATTTTCTCCAAAAATATCACCCAGAAGAGAAGATTATTGCAAATGTAGATGAAGATATTCAGACACGAAGAAGAATGACAAACAAACCAAGGAAAAATGATGTTGCTCTTCTATCGATGATAGAACCAGAAACATTTACTGAAGCAAGTAAGGATCCTCATTGGGTAAAAGCCATGGAAGAAGAAATGTATCAAATTGAGAAGAATGAGACATGGGAGTTGGTACCTCATCCAAAGGACAAAAACATAATAGGAACCAAGTGGGTATTCAAAAACAAAATGAATCAAGATGGACAAATCATCATAAAAAAGGAAAGGCTTGTCTGTAAAGGCTATTCACAAGTTGAAGGAATTGACTTTGAAGAAACATTTGCACCGGTAGCTCGTATGGAAGCTATCAGGATGTTCCTGACATTTTCTTACTGAAAAGGATTAAAAATCTATCAAATGAACGTAAAATCATCATTTCTGAATGGGGAACTCAAGGAAGAAGTCTACATGGAGCAACCAAAAGGGTTAAATCTAACAGAAGGAAAAGACTTTGTCTGTAAGTTGAAAAAGGAATTATATGGGTTGAAACAAGCTCCTAGAGCTTGGTACGCAAGATTGGATCACCATATACAGCAACAAGGCTTCTTGAAGGTGGTGGCAAGAAGTAATCACTACATAAAGACAAATGAGGATAAGTTACTATTCACACTTGTTTATGTTGATGATCTAATTTTTGCTAGTAATAATGATGAGATGAGCCATGAATTTTCTCAAAACATGTCAAAATAGTTTGAGATGTCGATGATAGGAGAGTTATCTCACTTCCTTGTACTACAAGTATCTCAAACCATGGCAAGCTTGTTTATATCACAAGCCAAAAATCTTAAAGACATGCTTAAAAGATATGGAATGGAAGATTGTGCACCCATGAGCACACCTATGACCACAAATTGCAAATTGAGCAAAAATTATGACTCCCCTCCGGTAGATGCAACTCATTACAGGTCAATAATTAGAGCCCTTCTGTACTTAATTGCTACAAGACCCGACATTATGCAAACAGTAGGAATGGTGGGAAGATTTCAATCAGCTCCTAAACAATCCTATTTGTTGGCTACAAAAAGAATTCTCAGATACCTAAAAGGAACTCTTGATTTCAGTCTCTGGTACCCTAAGAGCTCAATCCTTACTTTGACTGCATACATTGATGCTAATTGGCCCAGAAGTGTCGATGATCAGAAAAGTACTAGTGGAAATGTATAATTCCTGGGAGACTATTTAGTATCTTGGCTCAACAAAAAATAGACATCCATATCACTGTCTATAGTTGAAGCCAAATATATAGCTGTCGCAGATTTTTGTACTCAAATACTATGGATGAAGGAAGCTCTAAAAGATGTCAACATAGGTACAAATCAACCAATTACCATCTATTGTGATAACACAAGTGAAATTAGTCTCAGCAAAAATCCAGTGATACACTCAAAGACCAAACATATACCAATCAAGTATCATTTCCTTCGTGAACAAGTAACTGAACAAAACATCATCATGGAATATATCAATACTGAGTAGATAACTAATACTTTCACAAAAGCTCTTCCTCGAGAAGAATTTGAACATCTTCGTCAAAAGATGGGGGTTATCCCTTTAGCATCACTTGAGTTGATTCATAAAGAGGTTGTAGGATAGGGGGAGAAGTTCGACAGGGGGAGTCCTTGTGCACTCCTTTGCCACTGATGTCAAAGGGGGAGAGAAGGAGAATATTGCCATCAATGACAAACGAGGAGATTGTTGATATAGATTATCATTAATGTCAATATGAAGCCAAGGAGAAGCAAAGAAGACTTGTGAAGAACAAGAGAAAAGACACTAGAAAGAGGATCGCATAAGCAAAGGTACATAAATAGAGTCATCGAAAGTCACAGAGAGATATGTCCAAGGGATAGTGCTATCGGAAGAACAAAGAGCAACAGAGCATCAGAGGAGCTAACAGAGGAGTTAACAAAGGAGTAGCAGAAATGAAGACAATTCAGAATATCAGAATAGGAGTAGTCAAAGAAAAGCCAAAGGAAGAAGTTCAACAGAAGAAACAAAGAGTAACACGTAGCGGAGAAGCATAAACAACGATATCGAATGCCACAGGAAGTCCAAGTGTAAGAGTGAGAGATTGATGAGGAGCCATATCGGGATCCAAAGATGTCAACAAAGGAGCCAAAAGAGTGGAGGAGTATATAATATAGGCAGAAATCAAGAATATGGATGAAGAATCAATGCACGTGGTTATATTCCAAAAAGCAAGTTTGAAATAGTGACAATGGTTTTTGTGCAGACTCAAGGCTGTAAGTGGTTTTCAAGCAGACTCACCCAATACCATTCATCGACTGATGCATGGCAAGAGAAGGAGAGAGGAACCTACCTTATCAGGTGGGTAATCATCATGCATGTAGCTCACCTGATATAATTGTTGAGCATTGGATCAAATGCATTTTCATCTATGGTACAAGATCACCGAGCAACTTTGTTGGTCAAGTGTAATATCAACTATCGGATTGAATGGTAAGATCTAGGGTGGACGATTGATCCGGAAAAGGAAAACATCGGAAAATGTGCATGTGCGGACCTGATGATATATATGTCCAGGTGTATAAACAGTTGAAGTCCAGCTAAGTGTTTCGGAGTGGGGTTTTC